>CM028344.1:63745596-64022891 GCA_016618105.1 Dendrobium huoshanense
ATTCCTTATATAGAAACTAATATTCAAAACTTCACTGCTGGTAATATGCCAATTGGATTGAGTCAAACGAGTAGCAATGACAAAATAAAAAGGACCTAAAACCGAAAAAATCTAAAATATTGATATGACAACTTAAAATTGATGGGTCCAAATTATTTCTTTAACATCCTATCAAACTAATTTAGGAGAGTAATTGCTGGCCTAAGTTAAAAATTATTTTGACCGAAGAAGGATAAAAACCACTCAAATACATGCTAAAAGAAGAACCACAATATAGTGAATAGGAAATGCACCCATAAAATGGAAAACTTAAAGTTCAAAAGAAAGAGATGTAATGAATTATTAAAGGTGTGATTCCCATCTATGAAGAAAATGAAATTATTTGAGGATAATTTTTTAATGGAGTGATGTAATGAATTAATAAGGGTGCAATTCTCATCTATCAAGAAAATGAAATTCCATATTAGGGAGGACTAGCAAGAGATGCAATGATGTTTTTTTCAATTGCATCGATGCTAAAAATTAATTACAATCACGGGTTCACAACTTTTATTTATTTATTTAGAGCTCATTTTTGCAAACAGATTTTCATAATGCATGACTTATTGAAATACTTTAGATAGACTTGATTGCAACAATAATAGAAGTCATATGAAGAAAGTTCTAAATTTTTTTTTAAATTTTATATATAATAGTTTTAAGAATTACGTAAGCGCCCCCTACATTTTATGCACTATTTCTCTCTACAATTAAGATTATGACTACAATTAAAAAAAAAAAAAAGCTATTAGCATGCAAAAATGGTGCTAAATAGTCTTTCTAAATTTACTTGTAGGGGTGTCAAAGTTGGCACGATCCGAAATTCGATCCGAAAAAAATTGAGTTCGAATCAACCAATTTGTAAACCGGGTCAGGTACGGGTTAAGATTTTCAACATGTATGAAAATCGGGTATGGCTCGGGTTGACCCGAAAACACGACTTCGACCTCGATGACCTGCGAATCCGGACTGCTCATCGCCTAGTGACGACACCTAGCCAACTGACCTCGAGCCTTTGAAGTTAATTCGGAGTTCGTACCAACACAAGCCGCACACGTGCAGCGCCTTCGCTGGGTCGGTTGAATCCGCGTCCCACCTCTGGCTGTCCGTCCTTTGCCGGTTAGCCCTACCACGTTCGGACAGTCCGGCCAGCAACCAGCCTCGCTCACCCACAGGCGGACCGCGGTCCTGCTCCCGCGCTCACCCGTGGCCCCGCCGCCGTATAGCCATGTTCGACGCCTGAACATGCGCAATTGTGTCGTATTCGCGAGTCGTGTTAGGTCAACCCCTAAACCCGCACGAGTCAGGTCTAGGTTGGATTTTCTGACCCGCTTACAAAAAATGAGTCAGCTTATGGCCAACCTGTTTAAACTCAAGTCAATTCAAATTCAACCCAAACCTGACATGCAACCCATTCGGACACTCCTATTTACTTGTCTACATCCCAAAATGAAGCCGCACCAAGTAGATTGCATTTAACAACTATCTTTGGCCCCACCAATCAAAACTTTAGTTAAAAAATTTAGCACAGGTAATCTCACTTTTAAATATAAAATTGAAAATATGTGTAATTATTTAATCCATACAACATCAACTATAACTTCAAGCCTTTATCCCATTAATTATTTAATCCATAAAAAAATATAATAGCCAATGTATACGCCAAGGCCTTAGATTCCAGATGGAAGGCACGTAGGAAACCATTGATCTGAAAAGCAGCTAAAATATATACAACCAAGCTAAAAAAATTAATTAATTTATACTTAAACTGACCAAAAAGTGCAATATCTTAACAGCCCCATGCCACTCCTCTATAGTCTATAACCTATTTCTAATCCTTCCGGCCTCAACGGCTGAATGCCGGTTCGGTCCACCTCATCCGATTCAGCACAACCGAAGTTCTTCGGGCTCATGACAAAAGGGCATTGGCGGCAGCGCGGACATGTGGGCTGGGTTAAAAGCCACCGATCGATGCAACGCACATGAAAACCGTGGCGGCAGGTAGAAAGAAGCCGGATCCGGTCCCCCGGTTCGATCTCGGCGAGACAAATGGCACACTCCAATCCGGAACCGGCTAGCTTAAGACCGTGCGAGAAGAACTCGACCGGGACCTTGCGGATAGCTCGTCGGCGAGCGGCGGTGCGGGTGAGGACGATGGGGAACGAGGGTCTGGAGCGGCCGAACAGGCGGAAAATACAGCTGATGATGGCGTTGAGGACGAGAGCGCAGATGAGGGCTGTGAGAAGGACAGCAAGGATCATGATGACGTTGGTGTCGAAGGTGGTGGAGGTGGGGGAGGATTCGCTGGCGGCGGACTTGGGTGTGGTGATTGCATAGTGGAGGAGGAGGCGACGGGAGGAGGGGGCCATTGGAAATTTGGATTTGTGGTTGTCAGTATGGAAGGGGAGGGACATTTATGGACGGGAAAGGTTGCAGCGGTGCTTGGTGGAATGGTGGGCCTATATTATAATGCAGGTGTGATAGGGACAAATTTTATAAGTTTTCTGTCTGCTGTGGTTTAAAACTAAGGCTTCGATTTGGGACAATATTTTTATAGCTTCTTAAAATTAAGTTTTAGTATAAAAATTTAAAATTTTGTATTAAAACTCCGTTTTAAAAAGCTGTAAAAAGTCAGCTCAAACGAAGTCTAAGACATCAAGCCCATTGGGAACAAAATATTATAAAAAAATATTAAATATTTGCATTATCACAACTAATTTATACATTTTAAAGAAAATGGTTGCTAAAAATATCTTTTGCGATAAAAAATGAGTAAGGTATCTAAATAATAAAGAAGTTTGATATTAGCAATCAAAAAAAAAAAATTGGTTGCTAATTAGCTATTTTCTTGTAGTGATCAAGAAGTCTTAGGTTTGAAGCTTAAATATTTGATGTTTGTATAAGTTTGCCTTAATGACTCAAATGTTTACAGTTAAATATTACTATATTATGTAATTAGAAAATTAATAACACATAAGGAATTTAATTAAGCATTATTTTTTTTTTTGGAAATTTACATGCATACAACTTTATAATATCCTATTTACATATCTAACACTCAAAACTTTAATATTACATACATACCATCTTATATTATTTTAATATCAAATATATCACTTATATTTCTTTCCTATCACTCATAAATGGCATTTCTAACACTCATATTTGATATGAAAATGAACTATGAGTGATATGCATGTAATATTAAATTTTCATATGTTAAATATGTAAGTAGAATAGTATAAGATGATATGTATGTAAACCTCCCTTTTTTTTAATGAACAAATCTTCACGTCATTTGTGACTATATACACTATGACAGAACTAACCTTAATTTTTAAGGGTGACAAACTTGTAAGTAGTTTGCTCGACCCCTATTTGTTCATATTCGTGATCGTTGTATGCTTCACATATATGTCAGGGGTCTAAGGGGGTCACGCCCCCTAGCGAGGTTTGACCCGCCCGATCAGGTCGCGGGGTAAATGATAGCACCATTGCAAGGGTTTTCGCCGCCAGCGCCCCCGGAACAAATTTTGATTGTAAGGATATTTTTGAATTCTCTTTACTATTTTTCTTTGTATTTTGTTCATCATTCTCTAATAATAACACTTCTACACAATGTGTTTAATTATACTAGGTTTTTTTTTTTAAAACCAAACACTTATATTAAAGATAATGAAACGATTACAAACTACAATATTTCGAAAAAGAAAAAGAACAAAAGAAAAGAAATAAACCAAACCAAAAGCGGGCTCAGTTAGTGGATGAGGCTCCCAGCACCACCAAAACCCACCAGGACCGTCCAAAAGGTGGAGAAAATAGCCGACCCGAACCAACCCGAAAAAACCACAACAATGGTTGCCACAAGCGAGGTATAATGATGCGAGCCCCAAGCCCATCATTGCCCATTCAACGATAAAACGACAAACCACACAAAAAAAAGAAAAACACTCCACAGAAGAAAACTAACGCCTCCGGCGACCCCTGCCTCTGCCACGAGATCCAACCCGAGACCCAAAAGAGGGGGGCCTAACATTAGCAACAGTGAAATCACCACCCGGGTCAAAACCACCACAAAAATCCGGCGACGGCAGACCAGCAGCATCAGAAAAATCGGAGTCAGATTCACCCGCAGACGACTCCAACCAGTTCAAATGATTCCTAATATCCAGTCCAGAGCTGTCACCTAATGAATTGCCCACAAATCACGTATCAACTAAATTAACAGGAACTTCGATGTAATTATTAGAAATCGTAGAGATCGCATTATGAGCTGGAGGCAAAGGTTTAGGTAAAACCACAGGAGGCTCACCCACAGAATTAACCGGCACAACCTCAACACAAACAGACGGTAAAGTAGGAGGAAAAAACGGCACAGCATTAGGAGATAAGACAAAATTAATATCCAA
Organism: Dendrobium huoshanense; assembly: GCA_016618105.1. Classification (NCBI taxonomy): domain Eukaryota; kingdom Viridiplantae; phylum Streptophyta; class Magnoliopsida; order Asparagales; family Orchidaceae; genus Dendrobium; species Dendrobium huoshanense. Next base: position 63,750,045 of record CM028344.1, read on the forward strand.
ATCCTCCTCCAGTCTAGCACCTACCTCGACAGAAGCAGGTATAGAAGCATTAGAAATATTTTGCTCTAAACCAACACCATTAGAAACATCAGTAACCACATCAATAGGAGAAGCACACCCCTGATTCTAGGGTTAATTGCCTAAAGACTATAGTATTTTAAAACCTTTAAGAGGAGGGTAATAGCCCCCCGGGCTTAAGGCGGATATATATTTATATTAGAACTCAAATTTGTACATGAGTGATATTTGAATATAATTACAAATAAGATTAATTAAATAATATGAGAGAGAGAGAGAGAGAGAGAGAGAGAGAGAGAGAGAGAGAGAGAGAGAGAGAGAGAGAGGTGGGGCGAGAATTTGTACGTAGTGAAGCTCCATGATTTGTTATTGTCAATAAAAAATAAAATAAGGGATAATATGTTGGGTATCTAAGGCTTGACTTTTTATTCTCTATTTATATGTGGGAATAGAGACATGACTCGATGAGAAATATTTTATTTAAAGAAAATATATGAATTACAAAATATAGCCTAAAAAGGACTTATCATAAAATGAAGATTTGCTAGATATAGTTATAACTATACATTAGTGCTTTCCAAATGGATTCGCTATGATGGTAATCAATAACTCTTAATCGCTTGACGAGTTCAATCCAAAGGCTTATTTCTTTTTTATTGTTTTTCAACTACAAAGTATTTCAATTGTTCGCATAAACGACGTGTCGAAGATTACAAATATTTGCGACTTTTGTTACATTTTATCAAATTTCTTCATAATTCAATAAATAAGATTTATATGTAATTTTATTTTGTAGTTAGTTAATTTTATAGTTGTGTTCATAGGTTAATTTTATTTTGCTTTAATTATTTAAATTCAAAAGTCATTATTAAAAAATCTCTTTCATTGATGCACGTATTTTCTATAAACAACAAATCTAACTACCCATATAATTATAACATTATGATTAATTACTTGAAAGTTTTTTCTTTAAGTACAAAAAGGGTACAAAACATCATATATATTAAGTAAATTAAAATAAAAAAAGACCAAAATTTAATTGATAGCTTAATCGTATAAATTAAATTTGTTTTGTGCCTGAAAATATGCTTAATATTTCTTTTTCTTTCTCAACAATTCATTAGACTTTTTAATTTTTATAAAATTGAAATATAAAAGGCATTAATTAGAGAGCATAATGGAATAAAATTCTGGTTAAGATGTTTGTCAATATTAAGTACTTATTTAACTAAATAAGAATATATTATGCATCTTAATTAAAAAATTAGACTTAATTTTTATTTGGAATAGCTTTTTTATTGCTTTTTAAAATAGCTTTTTAGTAAAAAAAAAATTAAACGAAAAATTTTGTACTAAAATGCTTCTTTAGAAAGCTTTTAAAAAAAATTTCTTAAATGAAGTCATAGTGAGAAAGTACTAAATTTTTATAAAATAGAAACTATTATGTATTCTTATAACCCAACTGTAAATTATATATATATATATATATATATATATATATATATATATATATATATATATATATATATATATATATATATATATATAAACCCTAAACTTTAAATCCTAAATATGATCATTCCCTCGTGCACGAGCATTCGCACTCGCCCTCGTGCATTCACCCGGGTCGACGGGTCTATTGTGCTAGATTGGGTTGTACCCGGGTTGGATTCAGTTTCAAGTTTATGACTCATTTACATAATCGGGTCGGGTTCAAGTTTGACGAGCTGAAGCTGGGTCAATCTTGAGTTAGAATTAAATCCGACCTGAAAACCTATTTCGACATCTCCAAGTAAAATGATAAAAAAAATTAAAAATTAGAGGGGAAATAATTATACAGAATTGGTTAATATAAGAAATTGGGTATATATTTAAACATAAAATTTTATTAAGTAAAAAGGGAAGGAGTACAAAGTCATCAGACTTACATCCTGAGAAAAAAATTGTAGTGACCCAAAACAAACAAACAGAGCAAAATAATCAACGATAGGGGACTCAGGAATGGAGGCCCCCAACACCAGCCTAGCAGCCAAGTACGGACCATCCGTAGGTGGCAATAAACGATCACAAAACCCAAATGTAAATTATATTTTGAAGTTCTAATGTTGATTTAGGTTTCATTTGAGATGTCTTTTAAAGCAGCTTTTTAGTAAAAAAATTTAATTTTTTACGAGAAAACTATTTTAAAAAGCAGTAAAAAAGCCGTCCCAAATGAAGCCTTAATTAAATTAACTACCTAATAACACTAAACTCTAAGTCAACTGATACCTTAAATTCTAATTATGTTCAAATAATCCTTAGCTTTTATTAAACTAACTACCCAAAAAAAAAAAAAAAATTCAGTGTAGATTTACATAATCACATCCCTCTATATACACTATTCCCCCATATAGATTGCATTTTTTTCACCATCATGTGCAAGGGCAAAAACACCCTACTATAGATTAATTGTATGGGGCTTTCTCATGTTAATATTTGTCATTTGAGGTTTGGAAGATTTAGAAGTTGCTGTTGACCATAGATATGAGCATCCGAAAACTAAGTTTTATTGCATGAAATATGCTGTCAAAATTTAAATGTATTTGAGTGCATTGAATTTGACCGTTATATCCGCGTTCTCTTTAAATTACAGAGCTTATAGTCTCAATCGTTTTACCTTGATTGCTGAATCATCAAGAAAATGCAGTTGGACAACGATGGTCAAAAGACTGCAAGTGGACAACGATGGTCAGAAAATTGCAATTGGACAACGAAGGTCAGAGGATTGCAGTAGAAAAATGGTGGTTAGATGACCACAGTTAATCGACGATGATCAAAAGATTATAATTTGATGACATAGTTGGAGGGCTATAGTCAAACGATGGTGTTGTAATATCAGTTTTGCTCTAGGTTCGTCCGGACGAAGTAGGATCGTCCGGGACGATCGGTACAGGTTGTGCAGAGAAAATCATGTTTGGCTGTATGGTTCGTCCGGATCCGTCTTCTTCCTGTCTGCCGCCATGGCTTTCACGTGCGTTGCATCGACCCGAGCTGCCGCCAATGTCTCTTTGCCACGAGACCCAAGAGCTTCCGTTGTGTCGAACAGGAGAAGGTGGACCGACGACATGGAGCTAGGGGTGTCAATTTCGGGTCACGGGTCGGGTTCGGGTTGAACCCGGAACTGACCCGGGTTCAAACGGGTCAACCCTAACCCGACCCGGGTAGACAAACGGGTCGGAAAACCGAACCCGGACCCGACCCGCTTCGGGTTCGGGTCAACCCGACCCGACCCGATGACACGGCATTGCCGGGATCAGCTTCAGCGCGGACCTCGGGCAGCGGTCACGCGAAGGCGGGACAGGCGGCGTGGGCGTGATCCGGCGAAGCGGGGGCCTGGCGGTCACGCGAAGGCGCGCCAGGCGGTCACGCGAAGGCGGGACAGGCGGCGAAGCGGGCACTGGGCGACGTGGCGTGATCCGGCGAAGCATTGAGCTGGTTTGACGCGAATGAAGCGACGCGAGCAGAGGTCACGCGGGGGAAGTCCGAAGCAGGACCTCGGGCAGCGGTCACGCGGGGGAAATCCGAAGCCGGACCACGGGCAGCCAGTCACACCTCACGCGGGATATTCGGGCAGGGGCGGTAATTCGAATTTTTTTAAATTAAACGGGTTGGCGGGTTGACCCGGCAACCCGCCGGGTCAACCCGAACCCGACCCGTTTTTTAAACGGGTCAATTTCTGGAACCCGAACCCGACCCGTTTTGAAATCGGGTCGGGTTCAACCCGAATTTTCCGGGTCGGGTCCGGGTCGGGTTTTCGTGTCGTGTCAAATATTGACACCCCTACATGGAGCCGTTGGGGCCGGAAGGGTTAGAAATAGCGTATAGACTTTAGACTATAGCGGAGTGGCATTGGCCATTGGTTTATAGTTACGCTTACCTTCGCCTTCCATTAAGCAATATTTACAATGACGCTGCCTTCTCTTTTATTTGATTGTCCTTTGAATAATCTACATGCCATACTGTACATTATGTTTTTTTATACAAAATTTTTAACTATTTTTTTATTAAATTAAACTTTTTTTTTTAAAAAACAGTAAATAAACTGTCACAAATAAAGCCTAAGTCTAATTTTTTAATTAAGATGCATATCTATTTCTGTTTAATTATATAAGTGCTTAATATTGGCAAACTTTTTGACACGAATTTTATTCCATTACGCTCTCTAATTATTGCTCAATTTTATAAAAACGTACTAATAAGTCTATCTTTGAATGGTTGAGAAAGAAAAGCATATTTTCATGCACAAAACAAATTTAATTTATACGATTAAGCTATCAAGTAAAAATTTTAGAATAATAAAGAAATTTGATAAAATCCAACAAAAGTCTCAAATGTTCGTAATATTCAGAATGGAGTTGATGCAAACAATTAAATTACTTTAAAGTAAAAAAAAAAAAAAATTAAATAAGCTCTTGGATTCATGAACTGGAAGAAATAATCACCATCATAGCGAATTCACTTACTGGACTACACAGATCAATTAGATACACTAGAACTCATCCAAACAAATTGATATGGCTACTACTCATCAGAAGTTGGCGAGCACAATTGAAGTTGGCCAATGACTTCAACTGAATCCTCCCCTTCATTTGGAAAGCACTAATGTATATTTATAACTATATCTACCAAATCTTTATTATATGATAAGTCCTTTTTAGACTTTATTTTGAAATTTATGTTTTTTCTTTAAATAAAAACTTTTTCATAGATTCATGCAACCATTGCCATCTATAAGTAGAGAATAAAATGTTTATTCTTAGACACCCAACATATTTTCCCTAGTTCTATACTTTCTTAACAATAAGAAATCTTGAAGTTTCTCTCTCTCTCTCTCTCTCTCTCTCTCTCTCTCCTATTTTTTATTTAATCTTGTTTGGAAGATTCAGCTAGAGGTATATATATAACTTGAAGATTTGTTCATAAAAAAAAACAAAAGTTCTATTGGCTTAATTGTAGTTCCTTATGGAATATAATAATACACAACCGTTTATTAACCTGCTTAGTTCAAATCATACACGTTTTACGTACCTTCAGCATGCAAGAGGCATTTCTATTTATATAACCTTTGAAAAATACTATAATTTACAATATGTCATTAATTAGATAATGCAAAAGGACAATAGAGTAAAAGAGAAGGCACCGTCACTGTAAATATTTTTTAATGGAAGGCAGAGGTAAGCGTAACTGGAAACCGATGGCCGATACCATTCTGCCATAGTCTAAAGTCTGTAAGCTATTAACCCTTCCAGCCCCACCACATGAGCCCCATTTTCTCTTACCGTTGGGATGCATATTTCCACTACTTATCTTACTAAATATAGTGCTAAAGGACACTTACACCTTTTTAGTTGTTACCAAACTCATAGCAAACCACCCCTCCTATATGAGGCGGACTACAGGTTTAGAAAAACAACTTTTATTATCTGAAATATACTCCTTTGCTTAGCATTTTTACTGTTTCATTAGTTTGCTTGTTCTCTGTTTCCTCCTTTGTTGCTTTCACTGTAGTTTATTACTTATTAGTGTACATAACATCCCTTGAAAATATACCATAATGTATAGTATCTCATGCAAAAGGACAGTTGAGTAAATGAGAAAGTAGCGTTGCTGTAAACATTTTTTAAAGGCGGTCGTTGTAAACATTATTTAATGGAAGTAAGCGTAACTGGAAACCGATCGATGGCCGATGTCACTCTGCTATAGTCTAAAGTCTATAAGCTATTTCTAACCTTTAAGGCCCCAACTACTCAATGCTGGTTTGGTCCACCTCCTTCTGTTCGACACAATCGGAGCTCTTAGGGTTCCTGGCAAAATTAGCGGCAATGCGGGCAGGTGGGCTGTGTTAAAAGTCATCGGTACATGCATGCAACGCACGAGAAAGCCGTGGTGGAAGACAGGAAGAAGTATGATTCGGTCGCCCAGTTCAATTTCGGTGAGACAAATGGCGCACTCCGAACCTAAACCGGGCAGTCTAAGATCGGGCGATAAGAACGTACTTGACCAGGACCTTTCGGATGGATGGCTCGTCGGCAAGCGGCAGCGCTGCCGCACTGAGGAAGACATGGGGAAAGACTGGCTGGAGCGGCCTGAGAGGTGGAAAAGACAGCTGACAATGGCGCTGAGGCCGAGAGCGCAGATGGGGATTAATGTGAGGAAGACGGCATGCAACAATCATGATGACGTTGATGTGGAAGGTGGTGGAGGAGAGGGAGGATTCGCCGGCGGTGGACTTGGAGCTGGTGATTCTATAGCGGAGGATGAGGCAGCGAGAGCAGATGGCCATGGGTTCGGGCCGGGTTTGTGGTTGCTAGAGTAGAAGGGGAGAGTTATTTATCTAAGGGAGGTTTCTGCGGTGGTCGGCGGGGTGTCAGGTGAGACCGTGATCCTTGACTATATCAGAATGACAGGTTAAATTACTTTAATTTTATTTTATGTCGACATTTTTATCATATAATATCCATGAGTTAATAATATATAATATTTATTTATTTATTGACTTAATATATATATCAATAAATATTTAATTTAAACTTTAATTTATTAATCTATTATTGGATAAGGCATGAATCTATTAATCTATTGTTTATTTGTTTTTTATTATTAATTTTTTTTATAAAACACATAATATAAATTTTGGAACATAATATAATTTTGAATACTTTCCATATTGGATAAGGCATTAATTACTTAGTTGATTAATATTAAAAATAGTAATTAACTATAACTTAATGCATTATTATGAAAATAATCAATGAGAATCAACGACTTGATCAAAAGCATGAAAGGAAAGCTAAATATAAGGTCGCATGAAAGCATGGGCAAATTCCCCTTAAGCTCATGTGGGTTAATCTCCCCCCCCCCCCCCCCCCCCCCCGCGACATACACACACAAAAAATATTTATTTTATGATTTTTAGATAATTTGTCCCTCTCTCCAAGGCAATTGTCCCCACAAAAAGTTTTAAACTACTATGATTTTAGGCAATTGCCCCCAACATAATTAAACACATTATATAGATGTGTAATTGTTAGGGAACATGAATCAATAAAAAGAGAAATAATTAAGAGAATTCATCATTTTATTTATCCCTTTATCCCGTGACATGATCGGGCAGGTCGAACCCAGCTAGAGGGCACTGCTGCCCCTTTGAACCCCTGACATATATGTGAAGCGCACAACGATTAAGAATATGAACAAATAGGGATCAAGCCAATTCAAGGCAACTTCAACATATATTTTGTAGAAATTGAATGATTAATCATCTTTAGTGACTATTTTCTTTTTAACTCTATTTTTTGTCGCTATTGACCCATTTTCTTGTAGTAAAAGATCGAGTCAAATTCAAGACAACACCAACATTTACTTATAAATTTGACCCTCTTGAAAATTAAGACTGGGTTTGCCCTTTGCATGAAAGTAGGTTAGGTCCAAGTCAATTTTACTTTCCTTTTAAAGCATCATAAATTTAAAATGGACGTTGGCTTTTATAACAAAACAGGTAAATTATATCTTTTTCATGATCTTATTCATATTCGCAGCCATACGTTAGGTGATAAAAATGGAAGTTAACCATTTTTAATGCCTTATCCAAAAGGACAAATTGGAGCATTTGGAAGTTATCTTGTTCTTATTCATTTCTACTGATTATTATTATTAATCAGTAGAAATTAAGACTGGGTTTGCCCTGCATTCTGATATGGGTCCACCGCTCCACCGACCACTGCAGAAACCTTCCTCCGATAAATAACCCTCTCCTTCTACTGTAGCAACGACAAACCCAACCCCATGGCCTTCACCTCTCGCCGCTTCCTCCTCCACTATAAAATCAGCAGCCCCAAGTTCGCCACCGGCGAATCCTCCTCCTCCTCCTCCTCGACCACCTTCCACACCAACGTCATCATAATTGTTTCCGTCATTCTCACTCTCATCATCTGTGCTCTCGGCCTCAATGCCCTCGTCAACTGTCTTTTCCACTTCAGCCAGTCTTTCCCCTTCGCACTCCTCGGCGTCGCTGCTCGCCGACGAGCCATCCGAAAGCTCCCGGTCCGGTTCTTCTCGCCCGATCTTAGATTGGCCGGTTCAGGTTCGGAGTGCGCCATTTGCCTCACCGAGATCGAACCAGGCGACCAGATCCGGCTTCTTCCTGTCTGCCGCCACGGCTTTCACGTGCGTTGCATCGACCCGTGGCTTTTAACCCGGCCCAACTGCCCGAGCTGCCGCCAATGCCCCTTTGCCACGAACCCCAAGAGCTCCGAATGCGTTGAACAAGAGGAGGTGGACCGAACTGGCATTGAGCCGTTGGGGCCGGAAGGGTTAGAAATTGCTTACAGACTTTAGACTATATATGGCGGAGTGGCATCGGCCATCGGTTTCCAATTACGCTTACGTACGCTTTCCATTAAAAAATATTTACACTGACGCTGTCTTCTCTTTTATTTGATTGTCCTTTTGCATAATCAATATGATATACTGTACATTAACGTAGAAATGCCTCGTGCATGCTGATGGTAAAACGTGTAGGATTTGAACTAAGCAGGTTAATTAATAAACGGTTGTGTACTATTATATTTTGTAATTAGCAAATAGATAAAAACATAAGGAAGTAGAATTAAGCCAATACAAACTTTTTTTAATGAGCAAATTTTCAAGTGTGTGTATATATATATTACCTCTAGCTGAATCTTCCAAACAAGATTAATTAAAAAATATGAGAGAGAGAGAGAGAGAGATCTTATTATTGAGAAAGTATAGAACTAGGGAGAATATGTTGGGTACTTTTTATTCTCTACTTATAGATGGGGATAGATACATGAATCTATGAGAGAGTTTGAAAATACATAAATTTCAAAATATAGCCTAAAAAAGACTTGTCATAAAATAAAGATTTGGTAGATATAGTTATAAATATACATTAGTGCTTTCCAAATGAAGGAGAAGACTCACTTGAAGTCATTGGCCAACTTCAATTGGGCTAGCCAACTTCCGATGAGTTGCCATATCAAGTTGTTTAGTTGACCTCTCATTGATCTGTGTAGTCCAGTAAGTGAATTCGCTATGATGGCATATGTCTATTTCAGTTCATTCAAGAATCAACAACTATTAGTCTTTTGACGAGTTCAATCAAAGAGCTTTTTTTTTTTTTTTACTTCAAAGTAATTTAATTGTTTGCATCAACACCATTTCGAATATTACAATTATTTGAGAGTTTTGTTGCATTTTATTTAATTTCTTTATCATTTTAAAATTTTACTTTTTAATTATTTAATTTTATCGTTGTGCGGTTCATAGGTCAATTTTATTTTGCTTTAATTATTTAAATTCAGAAGTCACTAAAAAAAGTGCTTTTTCATTGATGCGCGTATTTTCTATAAACAACAAATCTAACTACCCATATAATTATAACATTTTGATTAATTACTTAAAAAGTGTTTTTTAGTACAAAAAGGGTATAAAACTTAATATTAAGTAAATTAAAATAAAGAAGGCCAAAGTTTAATTGATAGCCTAATCGTATAATTTTTTTTTTGTGCCTAAAAATATGCATGATATTTCTTTTTCTTTCTCAACCATTTAAAGTTAGACTTATTAATTTCATAAAATTGAAATATAAAGAACATTAATTAGATATTGTAATGTAATAAAATTCGCGTTAAGAAGTTTGTGATCAATATTAATCACTTATATAACTAAATAGAAATAGATTATGAATCTTAATTAAAAAAATTAGACTAATATTTTGTTTAGGACAACTTTTTAAAAAGCTTTTTAATAAAAAAAAAAACTGCTTCAGAAAATAGTAAAAAAATCATCCCAATTGAAGCAATAATGAGAAAATACTAAATTTTTATAAAATAGAAACAACTATTTATTCTTATAACCTAACAAGTAAAAAATTAAATTTTGTATTTAAAAAGCTGAAAAAAAGCTGTTCCAAATGAAATCTTAATTAAACTAAGTACCTAATAACCCTAAACTCTAATGTCAACTGATACCCTAAATTCTAATTATGTTCAAATAATCCTAAGCTTTGATTAAACTAAGTACCCAAAACAAATTTCAATTTAGATTTACATAATCACATCCCTCTATATATATTATTCCCCCGTACAATATGCTAGTGCTATTTAAAAAAATGTGTTTAGAAGGCATTTTTTTTCACTATCATGTGCGAAGGCAAAAACACCCTCTTATTAAATATATATTTTGGTCATACTTAAATTTATGAGAATTTAAGTTTATAGCACATCGTACTTTACAATTTATAAATTTAACACTTAAAACTTAAATATTTAATCATATAACACTCCAATTTTTATAAATATAGAAAATAACACCAAAAATCACCCGCTGCCTTATCTTTTAGATTGCCTGTCAAGTCACTCTACATCGATGAGATCTCATTGCCCTTCACATGATGTCGGTTTCTTCATCCTCTTTCACACATCATGGGTAGGGGTGTCAATTTCGGGTCATATGTCGGGTTAGGGTCGAACCCGAAATTGATCCGGTACTGTTCGGGTCAATCCGAACCTGACCCGTTTCTATAAATAGGTCGGTTTTTCGGATCCGAACCCGACACGCTTGGGGTCTGGGTCAACCCGACCCGACCCGAATGACCCGATTCGGACAAAAAACTGCTAGTTTCCGGGTCCAAATGGGTGAAACTCTGCTTTTTGGGTCAAGAACGGGTCAAAAATGAGTCAATCTCCGATTCCCGGGTCAAAAACAGATTTTTGGGTCAAAACGGGTTTTTGGGTCAAAAAGGGGTCATTTTCTGGTCAATTTCGGGTTGACGGGTCAACCCGAACCCGACTCGAAAACCCGACGTTCATTTCTTCTACATCAAGATCCCATTGCAAGATCTCGTCAATTCTTTTGCAATGACTAGGGGTGTCAATTTTTGACCCGGCCCGAAATCTGACCCGAAAAAATTCGGGTTCGGGTCGACCCGTTTGTGAAACCGGTCGGGGTCAGGTTCAATAAACCGATCCGTTTCAAAAATCTTTTCGAGTTCGGGTTGACCCGGGAACTCAAAAATGACCCGAAAATTGCCGGCGGATAAGCCAAACCGAAAATAGAGAAATAAACTTTTGTAGTGAAAGTAGAATGAGTCCATTAGATTTTTTTTTTCCTGGGTCATGAGGAGTTTTGGCGCGCCATTCTCGTTCGTGACCTAGGCTTCCCCCCTCTTTGTCATTTTCCATTCTTCATGCTAGAAACGACTCGATGGGTAGAGATACCACAGTTTTCCAGTAGTTTGGTAGTCGGGAGTATCGTCATAGTAGTCGGTAGCTAGCGTGATACTCCAAACGTTTGGCAATCGGGATTTCTTATCTCTGTTGTATGCTCTTATTTATATTCCAAATTTTGTGTTATGTTTTTATTTCTTCCGTTCCTCATTTGAGGCGACTCTTTATTCAATTTTTTTTTTAATCTTTCTTCAGGTCTATAACATCTGTTTAGGAGAACTGATCTTAAAAGTTCAGATTCGATTTCAAAAGAAGAGTTTGCCGCTGAACTTGAGTTATAACTAAAGATTTTATTCAATTTTTTTGTTATGTTTTTTTCTTCTTCAGATCTGTTAGTCTTGGTTAAACTGATTTGGTTAAACAGATTCTTTATTCAGTTTTTTTTTTTCTTTGTCCAGAACTCCAGACTGTTTATCTAGGCTTTAGTAACGTTAGTTGATATTTAGAAAGTTTTTTTTTTTTTCTTTCTTTCTTGAAATTTGTTTACGGGAAGTGATCTTAAAATTCATATTCAAGTTTAAAATAGAAGATATACACTGGACTTAGTGTCTAATTTTTAGTTATTGTAATTTGTAGTTTTAATGTTAAGATTATATATTTATTAACTTATGATGATTTGATATGAGAAATATAACTAATTTTTTTTGAAAAAGTTTTTCATTTCAATTTGTTTGTTGTATGTTTATGTGGCAACATCTTTTTGACTTTAGTTATAACACAAGTTCAACGGCAACCTCTTCTTTTGAAATCAAATGAGAACTTTCAAGATCACTTCTCCTAAACAGATGTTATAGATATGAAGAAAGATTAAAAAAATAATTGAATAAAGAGTCACCTCACATGAAGAACGGAAGAAATAAAAACATAACAAAAAATTTGGAATACAAATAAGAGCATACAACAGAGATAAGAAATCCCGATTGCCAAACGACTAGAGAACCAAACTAGCTACCGACTACCGTGACAAGACTTCCGAATGCCAAATGACTTGAAAACTATGATCTCTCTACTCACCGAGTCGCCTCTCACATGAAGAATGGAAGACAACGAAGAGTGGGGAAGCCTAGATCACGAACGGGGAGGACACGCCAAAACTCCTCACGACCCAGAAAAAAAAAATCTAATGGACCGATTCTACTTTCACTACAAAAGTTTTAAAGTTTATTTCTCTATTTTCGGTTTGGCTTATCCGCTGGTTTGGATGTGACCCACTCGGTTCACTTCGGCAATTCGCAGTTTCGTGCTTCTGAGCTTACTGTTACTTGCACTGCTCGTCCAGCACTCGAGTCGGACGGACACAATATTGAACTCGAGCTCGTTAATGGATTGAGCTCGAAATTTTGCTCGAACTTATGCTCGATACTTGATAAGCTCAGCTCGTGAGCTTGTTAACCGGTCGTGTTCGAGCTGGCTCGCGAGTCGACATGGCTCATTTGCACGCCTAGTAATGCATGTGAAAGCCATGGTGGCAGACAGGAGAAGCCGGATCCGATCGCCCAGTTCGATCTTGGCGAGACAAATGGCACACTTCGAATCGGAACCAACCAACTTAAGACCATGCAAGAAGAACTCGACTGGGACCTTGCTGATGGCTCGTCGTCGAGCGGCGGCGCCGGGGAGGACGACGGGGATTGACTGACTAGAGCTGCCGGAGATGCGGAAAATACAACTGACGAGCGCATTGAGGCCGAGAGCTCAGATGAGGGCTATGAGAAGGATGGAAAAGATCATGATGACGTCAGTGTCAAAGGTAGTGGAGGAGGGGGAGGATTCGCTGGTGGCAGACTTGGGGGTGGTGATTGTATAGTGGAGCAGGAGAAGGCGCGCGGGAGGAGAGGGCCATGGGTAATTTTAGTTTGTTATTACCGAGAGATTATTAGGTGCGGAATGCGGACGGGGAGAACCGTCCGCACAAGCAGTATTCGGCGCTAGTACCGACACTCGGTACCGCTGGGTATTGCTGGGTACCGCTAGGTGTTAGACATAAATTGTTTAAATAACTTTTGTCCTTTACACGTGTTCTCTTTACATTGGTTATTCTTGTACCTGGCTACTTCCTAGGCCTATATATAGGATTAATGTATTCTTCCTTTCTTAGTTAAGGAATCATATTATCTTCTTGTTTTGTCCTTTATCCTGTGTCTTCTCTTCTGTACCGATTCTTGGCTTCTCTCAATGAAGCTTTCATGGTATCAGAGCAGGAGCCGTTCCAATTTCTTCATCTCTTTCTAAGCTAAGTTCTTTCGCATATTGTTTTCTCCTATTCATTTCTTCTTTTCTCCTTTTTTTTTGGCCATCATGGCAACTTCATCTTCCACGGCTACGGCCATCTCTGAGTCAAGACAAAGCTCAGGTAATTTTGTGGAAACACAAAGTATTCCTCAACAGCTCAAGTTCTTGATGAGTCATATCAAAGGCATCATCTCTCTCACCCTCACCGCTGAAAACTTTCATATTTGGAGATCTCAAGTTTTCAAACTCTTCAAGGCTAATGGATTTGAAGGCTTCCTCGACGGCAGCTGTTCTTGTCCCAGTCCGCAACATCAAACCACAACAAACGAGCTTTCCTTCCAAACTTGGAACCTTCTTGATCAAAATCTTGCTGCCGCTCTTTATTCGGTTATCTCACCCAGCATTCTACCTTACGTTCTTTCGCTCGATCATTGCGCTGAGATTTGGGAAACCATAGCTCGACGTTTTCAGTCTAACCCTCGTTCTCGCACAATTCAATTGAGAAACGAACTTCATCACCTATCTATGAAAAATCAGTCAATGCAGCAATATCTTCTATCTGTTAAGTCGATTGTCGATGCCATCGCGGCTACCGTATCTCCCTTAGACCCAGAGGAGGTGATTTTTTACACGCTCAACGGACTTCCGGTGCAATATCAGTCCTTCAAAACTTCTATCCGTACGAATCTACAGCCGCTGAGTCTTGATGACTTATATACACTGCTCTGCAGTGAAGAGCTTAATCTTGCTCAAGAGACAAGTATAGCAATGCAAAATCTCAATCTCAACGATCCCGCCACTGCCCTTGCTGCATATAGGGGTAGAGGTCGCGGACGTAACAATTCTGGCAGAGGACGCAATACTGGTCGCGGTCGCAATCGTTCGGATAAGAATCCCTCAAGCAGTATAACTTGTCAAATTTGTTCCAAAACAGGCCACTCTGCTCTCAAATGCTGGTATCGGAATGATCCCTCCTACAACGAAGATTCAATCAAGACTGCTCTCTTCTCTCCGTCCGAAGCCACCATTACCACCGATTGGTTTCTTGATAGTGGTGCCTCAAATCACCTAACGTCTGAGTCATCCAACCTTCAATCCGGTCGTCCTTACACCGGAAACCAACAAATCACGATCGGCAATGGATATCAACTACCTATTCAGCACACCGAAAAAGGTATTCTTCCAACCCCCAAAGGTAATCTAGATCTTAAACATCTTCTTCACGTTCCAAATCTGTCTTTCAACCTCATTTCTATTTACCGGCTGACCAAAGATAACAATTGCTCGGTCAAGTTTTCTGCTCATGAATTTCATATCCAGGACTCGAAGACGGGTCAAACTCTTCTCAAGGGACCATGCTCTAACGGGCTGTATCCCGTTCGGTCCATCTCCGACACCTCCGGCTTAGCTCTTTTCTCCGCTCAAGAAATAAAAGATTTATGGCACAAACGCCTTGGACATCCGGCTCGGCAAACTCTTCATGTTCTTCGCAATTTCATACCGTCTATTAGTACCAATTTTAATAATTTTTCTTGTCAATCTTGTAATTTGGCTAAAAGCCATCATTTACCTATCAAGAATTCTACTTCTTCTACTTTTTAAAGTCTTGATTTAGTTCATGCCGACATATGGGGACCTTCCCCCACTCCTTCGGTTCAAGGCTACAATTACTACGTATCGTTCATCGACGATTACTCAAAATTTTGCTGGACGTTTCCGCTTATCCATAAATCCGAAACATTTGATAAATTTTTAGAACTGCATAATCAAATCAAAACTCAATTTAACAAACATATTAAAAATTTTTCGATCTGACGGAGGTGGAGAGTTTCGAAACAACAAATTTCAGGAGTTATTCAAGAACACGGGCATGCTTCATCAGTTTTCCTGTCCTCACACGCCTGCTCAAAATGGTGTTGCTGAACGCAAACACCGGCATATTCTCGAGACCATGCGCAGCCTTCTAATTGACGCTCATATGCCTAAAAATCTTTGGGTCGAAGCGCTTAAAACTGCAGTCTACCTCATTAACAGGTTGCCATCCAGGTCTCTTAAAAACAAAAGTCCCTTTCATCTCCTGTATCAAAAACCGCCTGAATATAAACACTTAAAAATTTTTGGATGTCTCTGCTATCCGTGGACTCGACCCTACCATACCACTAAGCTATCTCCTCTGTCGATAGCTTGCATCTTCATTGGTTATGCATCGGCTCAGAAGGGTTATCGCTGTCTTGATCCCAAAACTGGATTCGTCTACATTTCTCGGCACGTCGTCTTCAATGAAGGTATGTTTCCTTACCAAACTACTCCTTCATCCAATTATCAGACGTCCACTACTAAATTTACACCACCACTTCTTTTGGTTCCAACTCAATCTCATCACACTTCTACTCGAGCTCCTATCACGGTTCAAGTCCCGGACAGAATTCAGCTACCCGCGGGTCTACCAAATCAGACCACTACGACTCACGTTTCCTCTTCATCCGAGACGGCTATCGTTTTATCTAATCAGCAACCTAGTCATCAGTCTGGTCATGCCATGCAAACTCGGTCAAAAACAGGTCATTCTAGACCAAAGCATATTCTAAGCTTGGCTCACACCTCTATTGACACCGATCCTCAGTGCTACAAAGAGGCTGCTGGTTCTAAACACTGGCAACAAGCAATGCAGCAAGAATTTCAAGCTCTTCAGTCGCAAAACACTTGGGAACTTGTTCCTCTTGATGCATCTCAGAATATTTTGGGATGTAAGTGGATCTATCGTACCAAATATCTTGCAGATGGATCAGTCGCACGCTACAAGGCCCGACTTGTTGCGCAAGGATTCAATCAAGAACAAGGTCTTGATTACACTGAAACCTTCAGTCCTGTCGCCAAGATGCCGACCGTCCGCATACTCATCGTCATGGCCCTTCATCACCAATGACCTATTCATCAATTAGACGTCTCCAACGCTTTTCTTCACGGGACACTCAGCCATGTTGTGCATATGAAACAACCGATTGGGTTCATCGATCCAACTCATCCAACTCATGTCTGTCGGCTCAAGAAAGCACTTTACGGTCTAAAACAATCTCCTCGAGAATGGTTTGCCACCCTCTCCAGTCATCTTCACACTCTCGGGTTTCAGCTCAGCGTCTCAGATCCCTCGCTCTTTCTCTATCACAAAAACGGGATCCGCATGTATTTCCTTGTCTACGTAGATGATATTCTACTCACGGGAAACAGTCCCGCAGACATCAAGAAACTGCTGGCCAATCTCCATTCCATATTTACAATGCGTGATCTTGGTACTCTTTCCCAATTTCTTGGCATACAGGTTACCACCATCTCTTATGGGCTTCATCTCAATCAAAGAAGATTCGCTCAAAGTATTCTCGACCGTGCGGGTATGTCTAATTGTAAACCTGTCTCAACTCCATCTCAATTAAAAATTTCTAACTCAAATGGTCTAACCGCTGCATATTCTAATCCAACTTTTTATCGACAACTTGCCGGATCATTACAATATCTCACACTCACTCGGTCGGACATCGCCTACACTGTCAACAAGGTCTGCCAACATATGCAAACTCCTACTATCCAGCACTTCGACAACCTCAAACGTTTGCTTCGGTACATTCAAGGTACCCTTCACATCGGCTTACCTCTATTCCGTGGAGAACTTGTTCTTCGCTCTTATGTTGATTCCGACTGGGCCGGCGACACACAGGATCGGAAGTCTATGACCGGCTATTGCAACTTTCTTGGCTCATCTCTCATCTCGTGGAGTGTTAAGAAACAAAATGCTGTCGCTCGATCTTCAACTGAAGCCCAATACAGAGCACTCGCTTCAGCAGCTGCCGAAGTCATCTGGATACGTCGCCTACTACAGGAGCTTAACTGCGTTCAGACCACCTCCACTCCTCTCTTCTGCGACAACACCTCAGCTATCGCTTTGGCAAACAACCCCGTGTTTCATGCTAGAACTAAGCATATAGAGGTCGATTGCCATTACATCCGTCACTGCATCAAAGACAAATCAATACTGATTCATCACATTCCCATGGCAGAACAGCTGGCCGACTTGCTCACTAAGTCACTGCCCTCACCGAGATTTAAACTCCTCACTAACAAGCTGGTGCAGCCTCTGGATCCACCACCTTGAGGGGGGATGTTAGACATAAATTGTTTAAATAGCTTTTGTCCTTTACACGTGTTCTCTTTACATTGGTTATTCTTGTACCTGGTTACTTCCTAGGCCTATATATAAGATTAATGTATTCTTCCTTTCTTAGTTAAGGAATCATATTATCTTCTTGTTTTGTCCTTTATCCTGTGTCTTCTCTTCTGTACCGATTCTTGGCTTCTCTCAATGAAGCTTTCACTAGGTACCCAGTGTTTATGCGGACGATGCGCACTATGCACAACCCTACTGTGGTCGGTGGGACGATATCAGCAGTTTTTTTCTTTTAATATTTTAATGAATCTGTAAAATAAATTTTATTCAAATTAATACAAAATTAATATATGATTAAAATTTATCAATTTTGTTTAAAATTTATTTTGAATGAAATTGTATTAATACAAAATAAATCTATTATGTTGTTACGAATAAAGACAATTTTATATGGTGATGAACAATATAACCTCTAGCTATATAAGCTCTCATAGAATTTAAATTTGTACATGAGAGAGATCTGAGTCTTCCGAACAAGATTAATGTGAGAGAGAGAGAGAGAGAGAGAGAGAGAGAGAGAGAGAGAGAGAGAGAGAGAGAGAGAGAGAGAGAGAGAGAGAGAGAGAGAGAGAGAGAGAGAGAGAGAGAGAGAGAGAGAGATCTTATTAATAAGAAAGTATAGAACTAGGAAGAATATGTTGGGTACTTCTTAATTTTTATTCTATACTTATAGATGGGGATAGATACATTAATCTATGAGAAACTTTTTATTTAAAGAAAACACATAAATTTCAAAATATAGTCTAAAAAAGACTTATCATAAAATAAAGATTTGCTATATATAGTTATAAATATACATTATTGCTTTCCAAATCAAGGAGAGGAGTCATGTGAAGTCATTGGACAACTTCAATTGTGCTAGCCAAGTTCTGATAATTTAAATTTATATCTTAATCGTATAAATTAAATGGGATTTTTATGTACATAACACTTAAAATCATGAAAAATACATATTTAATATCTAAACTTATATATTTACTAATATACCACTTAAAACCCCTCTTTTAATCAATTCTAACATTTCGTTTAAGCCTTCCGTCAAAAATCACTATCAACGACTGTCTTCCCCATTAATGGCATTCTTTCATAGTGAATCTCTTCAATAGAGTGATAGAATAGAGAAAATTCAATTTTAGGTGGTATATTAGTAAATATAGAAGAATAAGCGTTAAATATATATTTTCAATAGTTTTAACTGTTATGTATGTAAAAATCCCAAATTAATTTGTGCCAGCAAATATGCTTAATATATCTTTTTCTTTCTCGGCCATTAGAAGTAAGACTTATTAAGTTTTATAAAATTGAAATATAAAGAACATTAATTAGAGAGCATAATGGAATAAAATTGTTTTGAGAAGTTTGGCAATATTAAGCTCTTTTATAACTAAATAAAAATAGATTATGTATCTTAATAAAAAAATTAGATTTAGGCTTTGTTTAGGACAACTTTCTTAATGCTTTCTAAAATAACTTTTTATTTATTTATTTTTTTAAATTATAAATTTTTATACTAAAAAAATTATTTTAGAGGCTAGGGCAATGAAAAGTTGCTAAGCTTCGCTTGTGGCGCTTTTATTTTGTTCGGTTGACCGGATGCAAGAAACATCCAGTCGTAGGCAAAAAAAACTCGGTACCGCGAAAAACTCGGTACACCGCGATACCGAGTTTTTTTTGCCTACGACCGGATGTTCCTCTGCATCCGGTCGGAGGACGTAATAATCAACTTTTTTACGACTTTCTAAAATATCTTTAGTTGAGACACTTTTTTAACTTATATATTCTCTACCAAGAGGAAAAGACTGATACCAATCCAAGGAATTGTGATAATGAAACCATAAAAACCAACGAAACGATAGTGGAAAAATGAAAACTATGACAGAGAACTAGAAATTTTTTATTTTATTATTTTCAAACCATGAGCTAGCTAGAGCTAGCTCATGGTTTATCAAAATGAACTGAGGGGGTACACATTTAAGACAGCTTTTTTATTACTTTCTAAATAAAAAAACTGCTTTAAAAGGTTCTTAACTTTAGGCAGTTAATTGCATTAATTTTGTCATTAATTTTAAATCGGCAGTCATTTGGAGAATAAACGAGTTCAGTAAGAACATAACAATGTGGTCATATTAAGGCATTGAGAAGAAAATAAATTGGATCTTAAAAGGCCATGCATCAAAACGTCAAAAGTGGCAGTTATTCTGAAGAACAAAGAAAGCAATAGCTTCTAGCTGGTGGAAAGACAAGTCAATCACCCAAAACTGCTTCCTTTGTCATTTCTATTTTTCGAAAAGCTTTTCTGCAACCTAAACACAAAATCTAACAATAGTATATAAGCTAACCTGCACATTCCAGATCACTGAAAAGCTGGAACTAAAAGCTAGCTTTTAGATCCAACGGCTAATTGCAAGCTTGAATTCCTTATGAAAATGTCAAGAGAGGTTTTCTTACACATTTATGGATGCAAAGCCACTAATCAAAGTATTTATTGCACAGTTTTTCTGAATACCTCTATTGTTGGAACTTTTATTTGGTCCGGTCACAAGACGTAGCTCTACGTTTGGCCGCCAGTAGAATTGTGCCACGCGTTCTCACTATTTTCCGCGTGCCCCAACAACCCGACCCGAAACGGACCCAGGATGGCTCGGTATTTCTCGATTTTGCTCGGTATTACGCGGTATTGCTAGGTATTGGTCGATTTTGCTTGGCAATAATCAATACCGAGCAAATAATGAGCAATACCGAGTAATACCGAGCTGTACCAAGTTTTTCTAGAAATACTCGGTACAACTCGGTATTACTCAGTATTTGCTCGGTATTGATCTTCACAGAGCGGTATTTCTCGTTATTGTCATGCAATACCTAGCAATACCGAGCAAATACTGAATAATACCTCGCAATACGCGAACATAGCATTCCCGGGTTCCGATCCGGGTAAAGTCGTCGGGCCGTGCGGTAGAGAGTAAGAGCACATGACGACATGTTATTGACAGCCGAACATAGCTCTATGTTGGTCAGAGGACGTAATAATTGTTCCTATTGTTGAGCAACCGGCGCCGTCATAGATCGGCTCAACTAATCCCTCCTTTAAAGTTTTTATTGCACAGTTTTCTGTCCTTTGGATGAGGTATCTGAGAAAGTTCTTGATGAGCTGAGAAGAATTCTCAGGTGAAGAACAGAGAAGAAGATGAACAGGGAAAAACAGAAAACGAAATAGATTTCATTGATCCCGAATTATTACAGTTTGGAGCAATATATAGACACTATGTAAAGTACAAGAACTATCGGTACATCCTGACGTGGCAGCAAGAAGGTACACGCTGATGTGGCAAGAAAGGCTTTAAACCGTTGGGTCTTAACACCCTCCCTCAAATTAACCATTCTCGGAACGAATGGTTAATTTGGATCGTAGAAAATGGAAACGGTTTAAAGGTAAAGCTTTGGTGAGAATGTCTGCCAGCTGATCAGTAGTGCAGATGTGAGCTACCCGAATGTTTCCTTGACGAATGTGATCACTTATGAAGTGATAGTCGATCTCTATATGCTTTGTTCTGGCGTGAAATATGGGGTTGTTAGCGATGGCGATCGTAGATGTGTTATCGCAGTACAGCTGAGTCGGAGAATTGAGTTGAATGTCAAAATCTGCGGCGAGCCGACGAATCCAGATAGTGTCCGAAGTCGCAGCGGCTAACGAGCGGTATTCTACCTCCGTTGACGAGCGTGCCACGGTCGTTTGTTTCTTAACGGACCATGAGAGTAAATTTGGACCGAGAAAAGTGCAATATCCGGACATGGATTTCCGATCTTTTGAATTTGCCGCCCAATCCGCGTCACTGTAGCTCCTCAGCGTGAGTTCGCCGTATGTGATAGGGATGCCGAAGTCTAAGGAGCCTTTGATGTAGCGGATTAGGCGTTTGAGAGCTTGATGATCGCAGTTTCTCGGGTTATGCATATGCTGGCAGACGGCATTGGTGGCGAACGCGATGTCTGGTCGCGTGATGGACAAATATTGGAGTGATCCGGCGATCTTGCGAAACAGCGTTGGATCGTTGAATGGGCTTTCGTCCCTGTGGGATGATTCTTTGGTTGTAGCGGGGGAAGGTGCAGGCTTACAGTCGGACATACCTGCATTGCAAACGAGCTCGTGTGCATAGTGGGATTGAGAGAGGAAATAGCCAGAGGTAGTTTTGATAACCTGTATGCCGAGGTATAGAGAAATGTCGCCAAGCTGTTTGAGGCTGAAGGCAGAGTGTAGTTGCTGAAGGACAGATTTAATTTGCTCTTGGTCGTTCCCGGTGACTAGTATGTCGTCTACGTAGATCAAAATGAAGATCGTGGAGTCTTTGCGTTTTAAATGCAGGAGGGAAGGATCGGCTTTACTGAGAGTGAAACCTAGTTGAAAAAGAAAATGCGTTAGTTTTTGAAACCATTGGCGAGGAGATTGTTTTAGCCCGTATATGGATTTACGAAGTTTGCAAACGTGTGTTGGATTTTGAGCATCCTCAAACCCGCGGGGTTGTTTCATGAACACTTCTTCCTCCAGTTCGCCGTGTAGAAAAGCGTTTGACACGTCCAGCTGGGTTATTTTCCAATTGCGATTGAGAGCCACGGTGATTAACATTCGAATGGTAACCATCTTTGCTACTGGACTAAACGTCTCGGTGAAGTTGACGCCGAATTCTTGAGCACACCCTTGAGCGACGAGGCGAGCTTTGTGTCTTTCGACTTGACCGTTCGGAAGGAATTTTGTCTTGAATGTCCATCTGCTGCCCAGAACTGGTTTGTCTGCTGGTGGTGGGACTAAGGACCAAGTGCCTTGCCTGATCAATGCCAGATATTCGGAAGACATGGCCGAGCGCCATTCCGCGTGCTTTGAGGCCTCGGCATATGAAGTGGGTGTGGAGGTCTGGATAGTGGTGGCAGAGAGATCCATAACCTGTCTCGGTTTGGATATACCTGACCGCAGGCGGGTCTGCATAGGATGCCGAATAGGCTCATTTGAACTGGGTTGGCTGACGGATGTTATATCTGGAAGTTGAATTGGAGAGACCCCTCCGGTAGGTTGAGGTGGGGTGATCATCTGTTGCGAGGAGAGATACCGCGTGGGTTGCACAGTGGACGGTGGAACCAGCAGAAGGGGGGATGAGTAATCCTGAGGATGAGAGGCGCGCGTATCCTCTGCTGACTGTGAATTCTTGTATGGAAATTGATTTTCAAAGAATAGGACGTTGCGTGAAATGTAGACGCGATCTTGTTGAATGTTATAGCACCGATAACCTTTGTGTTCTGTAGAATACCCGATGAACACACATTCCTGAGATCTAGGTGACAGCTTGTTCGGGGCATACGGCTTGGTCCAGGGAAAACATAGGCAACCGAAGATTCGAAGATGAGAGTAGGATGCGTGACTGCCATGCAATTTGTGATAGGGGGTCTGATTTTGTATGACTGACGATGGCAGTCTGTTTATGAGGTAAACAGCAGTAGTAGTGGCTTCTGCCCAGAACGAAATGGGTAGATTAGCGTTGTGTAGGAGTGTCCGCGTCATTTCTATTATATGTCGATGTTTCCTCTCGGCAATGCCGTTCTGCTCCGGGGTATGAGGGCAGCTCTTTTGGTGTGTTATCCCGTTCGCAGCCAGGTAATTCCGAAATAATACGCTTGTATACTCTCCTCCCCCATCGGAGCGGAGAGTTTTAATCTGAGTTTTAAATTGATTATTGATTAGATTGCAGAGAGATTGAAACTTACTGAACACCTCATCTTTAGAGTTAAGCAAATATAACCAGGTGAATCTAGTGCAATCGTCAATGAAAGTAGCGTAATAGCGACAGCCATGTTTGGAAGAACACGGAGCAGGCCCCCAAATGTCCGAATGGACGAGTTGGAAGGGCTTATTACAGATTGTATTACTAACGGAAAAAGGCTGTTTATGCATTTTGGAAGTATTACAGGAAATGCAAATGAATTTATTAGAAAAATTTGCAACTTCTGGTACGGTTTTAGCAAGAATGTTGATCTTGCGGTTGTGGGGATGGCCAAGTCGTTCGTGCCACGGGTTCTTGGATTGCAGATTTGTTGTAAGAGCTTCCTCGTTATGCTTGGTAGGAAGTTTGATGTGGTACAGCCCATTGCGCTTGGGTCCCCGGAGAAGCACCTGATTGTCCTGAAGACTCTTTATCACAAATTCGTTAGCGGTAAAAGAGATTGAGACGTTGTTATCGGAAGTAAGACTAGAGACAGAAAGAAGATTATGTTTAAGGAGCGGAACATGAAGAATCTTTCGTAGATAGAGCTTACGAGTGTGCTCGGGTAGAGGCAGAATGCCTTGGCCCGAGTTCTGAATGGAGAGATTGCTCCCGTTGGCAATGGACACCGAGTCGTAACCTGTGTAGGGAACCGAATGTTGGAGATGTGTAGCGTCCGCGGTGAGGTGAGATGAAGCGCCAGAGTCCAATATCCAGTCGTGCGTATTGGCTTGTTGTTGTTGTGCAGTCAGCGCTCTGGTGTTTGTCGGCGGGGCGTAATTGAGGTTGCATCTGTGCCAGCAGTTGAGAGCTGCGTGGCCAACCTTGCCGCAAATTTGACAGGTCAGTCGCTAAGAGGGAGGACGCGCGGACGAAGATGCTTCTATGGGCTGTGTCTGTCTTTCATTCGTCTGTTGTCTTGAAAAAGAACCTCTGCCTCTCGATTTCCTCCCTTTGTAATTGCGATTGGAGAAGAGAGCGGCAGACTCGGATTGTTGCATTTGTTCTTTGATCCCCTGTTGTTGAAGGATGATTTCTTCGCTGCTGAGGAGTGAATAAAGATCGTCCAAATGAATGGGTTGCAACGAGGTTCTAATTGCTGTCTTGAATGAGTTGTAGACGGCGGGCAGCCCATTGAGGATGTAGAGGACGATGTCTTCTGTATCAACGGTGGAACCGGCAGCCGCGATGTTGTCGACGATTGTCTTGATTTGATCAAGATACTGCTGCATAGTGCGGTCTTGCATCTGAATTTGATGCAGCTCGTTCTTGAGCTGAATGACGCGTGATCTGTTGGTGGGTTGAAGGCGTCGTTCTAGAGCGGTCCAGACTTCATGGGCGGAGCCGAGGTTAATTACGTACGGTAGAATTGGAGGAGAGATAGTTGCCAGAAGAGCGGATACAAGATTTCGATCGACTAGCTTCCATCGGTTTTGTTCTTGAGGAGTCGAGTCCGGAGGTCTGACGGCTTGCCCTGTGAGGTGCTCTTCGTATCCGTTTGCCGCGAAGTGTTGAGATAATTGGAGACGCCATATGGAGTAATTGTCGGATGTTAGAGGATTTGGAACCATGTTCTTGACATTTGAGATCAGAAATTTCAGCTGGGGGGGAATGAGAAGATCGGAATCTTGATTGGAGGTAGTGGACATGGTTCGGCCTTCTGGTCCTGTCCTGCGTGATCCGGCTGTATCTTCGTCCGCCATATAGTTAGCGGCTGTGGATTGAGAAAGCGAGAGGAAGACGAGAGAGAATCGAAGCGGTGGAGCTTGGTAGCTCTGATACCATGAGAAAGTTCTTGATGAGCTGAGAAGAATTCTCAGGTGAAGAACAGAGAAGAAGATGAACAGGGAAAAACAGAAAACGAAATAGATTTCATTGATCCCGAATTATTACAGTTTGGAGCAATATATAGACACTATGTAAAGTACAAGAACTATCGGTACATCCTGACGTGGCAGCAAGAAGGTACACGCTGATGTGGCAAGAAAGGCTTTAAACCGTTGGGTCTTAACAGTATCTTGGCACAAATACATATGGCATATACGTCATGCTCTTAGATACACTGACTTTGCATGGATGACTATTATCGAGAAGCTCAAATGTGCGTATGCACTACTTAATAGACCAATCTCGGTTAATCCTACATGCTCTTTCTGTCAAACCGTTCTGGAAACGCATAAGCATATATTTTTGATTGTGACTACTCGTTTTTGTTGATTTCTTCGGTCCTTGCTCTTTTAGATGCGCTTCTCTTAAGGCTTAATCTACTTCAAGTATCTGATTTTCTTGACAGCATCCAGCATTTTAATGGGAGGAAAGATTTTTTTTTCCTGGTGGTTTCTCTTTTTTTTTTTGGAAAAATTAGGGGCCAAAGCCCATATATTACCAAATGAGGAAGATTACAAGTAAAAGAGATAACATGTAAAAACTATCCAACATAAGTAAAACAAAACACTTATGAAGGTCAAAAGAAAGAAACTCCAATTATACCACCCATACAAACAAAAGACCATTGAAAAACCAAATTTGTGGTACGTGAACAAAATTGAAACTTTGAAGTAAAGCAGCAGCAGATCCAACTGTCAAAATGGGAAACCCATCTCCAGAGAAATCTCCAACCCAAGGAGAGGGGGAGGGTAAAAAACGGTGGACTCAGGCAATATGAAACCAGCCAGGAAAAGGAGATCAAAGCCAAAAGCTCATTTGTCCCAACAACGGTAGCAAAAGGTTGCCCCTGTTGCCAAAAGGGCCCAGCACGCCAGGTAAAAAGGTTGCAGAAATTACATGCCATGCGAATGAGTAGACCCGCAAGGCTGGAGCCGAAGGCCATCCAAGGGGCAACAGGCCAGTTCCAGTCATCATTGTCCCAAAAAATTCAGAGAAGCACCACCAGCAAAAAAACAAGTAGGGAACGCTGTTTGAATCAGGTCCAGGTTTTTCCATTTCGAAGTTTTGCATGAAATTACCAAAGCAATCTTTTTGTACAGTTCATGCAAAGAAAGATGAGATCCCGTATATCTTCGGTCATTCCTTTCCCTCCATATGAAATAAATGACACAGCAAATGACAAAATAGCAGAAGTTCTTTTCCACAGCAGTAAGGGTGTTAATCTCTTCCACAAACTCAAAAAGTTGCAGTATTGTAGGTCTCAGCAAAAAGCAGTTCAAAACCGGTAGGAGATGAGTGATAACAGCAAAGGAATAATCACAAGACAAAAATAAATGAGCACCACTTTCATCACCACATTGGCAAAGGAGACAGATTGGGTGAATGAAAATGTTTCTTTTGGCTAAAACGTCAGCCATTTTTAGACCATTCCGAATCAAAAGCCAAGCATAAGAAGAATGCCTAAGAGCAGCCCTCTTATGCCAAATAAATTTATGCCATGCTTGAGTTTGCCAGCCATCAAAAAAGTTCATCCTAAAAGTCTTAAAACATGGTTTTTCTTGATTTTTCCAGAGTAAAGGGACAGCAGTAGCCGAAAGAGGAATAACATGAATAATTTGTTGCACCCAGGAAGGGAAGCAGTTCTGTAAACACCAAGTTCCCCCACTAATGTAGTTGCAGGCTTTATCAGATAATTCAGGCAACGGAGAAATGAAATCAGAAAGCATTTTCCCATCTATCCAAGGGTCCCAAAAGAATGAAAATTTGCAACCTTCAGCCATAACCATGTGGGCTCCGAAAATTCGGCCCCGGCCTCCGCTCGCTTTTCTTATTCGGCGAGGGAGTTTTAACGGACTAAGTTCCGGGGTAAATTTTGGAAGGCAGATGGGTTTGTAGATAAGACACTACCCAGAGATTTCGCCCTCATTTTGTGAGGACTTTATGATCTGAGTTCTGGTTTCCTATAGGCGCAAGCCCCTATAGTTAATTACCCCTCCCGATCACGAGAGAGAACTTTCGATTAAGGCTAGTCGTCAATCAGATACGTATAGAATACGTATTATCTGACATATAGTAGCAGCAATGAGATTGAAAATTAGGTTTAAATTTGGGTATTTGGAAAGTCTGGATATTTTGAGAATTCGGAGTATTGGAAGATTTGAAGAGTTGAAATTTGATATTTAAAAATAGAAATTTCGCCATCGTGCACTTAAAGTGGATGGTGGGGGAATGGATGATAGACCCGATCAAGATCCCATGGTTCCGTCGTCCCGGGCCATCGTGGTCCCTGGTCTACTTAGTCAGAGGAGGTAGTCGACCCAACCTGATAGAAGGATCCTTGTCGGCAGCCATGGGTTGCTTCGTCCAAGGGGACCTTGTAGACCGGGGTTGAATGTTTGTCTAAGGAGACAAATTTAAATCCACCTTAGCTAACAGAGAGCTTTGTGCCCTATCGATCATATCCTATTGATTCATATCTCAAGGATTTAACGCCATTAAGGAGCGTATTGGCTCTGGCCATAACCGCTATCTGTGGTGCCATTTGGCGGCAAAACCACTCGGTTCAGAGGGCCCCGGGTCATAACCGTTTACCTGCAGTGCCATTTGGCGGTGAAACTGCCGGTTAGAGGACACGTACCACGTCCTTACTGGCAAGAGATTGTTTGAGAATGGATCCTAGTGATATTTTCGACTAGGCATTTCGCTCTTTGTGAGCTGAAGTTGATTTTAATTTGTCCACCTCGACAAACTGTTGCGGAGGGTGGATGAATTTTGCTTTAAGTGATTAATGGTTGGATTTCATATTTTAAATATTTTTGGATTTTGGGATTTTGAGATTTTTGTGGAGTTTTTGGGTTTTTGGATTTTTGGATTTTGGGTGGAGCTTTGGCTAGAGTGGGCATTTGGATATTTTGGAGACATTTGAAAATGTTTGTGAACCCCTCCGGTTGAGATAAACATTCAACACGGTCATCATCGGGGTGTTTGGGGGTCATTTCTTTTTATAGATTGAACCTTGTCAACTCTTTCGGGCTGTCGACAGAGGATCGGGTTTCGTAGGCTTTATGCCCTTATTAGTGAATTCATATTGTTGTAGGCCTTGAAGGCCTAATATGAATATTTTGAAGCAAATATACCAGTCGTCACAACTTTATATTTGCTTAATGGTTCGAACCCTGTCGACTTCTATTGACCCGTATAGAAGGATCTGTTTCGAACTTGAATTCACTTGTCAACCCGCGCAGCATCCCTAGACGTCACGTGTGAACCAATAACACGCTTGCCGGGGCCCATGCGGGTTTTATAATTATTTTTTACCCCTTTTAGTGTACCTATGCGTATACAATTTATAGTGCACGTGCAGGGGTACTTTGAAATAATTGTAGACGCCTTCTGTCTGCTTGTACGGAGGTTGCAGATCCGGTGGCGTGGCATAGCAGCTTCTGGATAGACTTTGTTCACTGCTTCGTACAGGTAGACTGTCGTGCACTATTTATTGATTTTTGTAGGCGGATCATAGTGCACTAACTAATCTCCTGCCTTTATTGTGGATGCTTGTAGATGAATTACTGTGTGCATGATAGACCTTCTACAGTCACTTGTGGGCACACTATAATTTCTTCTAACATCTACGATCTTTCGTCAGTGTTCGCACATAGATGTGATAAGAGCTATCATACTTTCTTGCATGAAGATCAAGCTCTTTCTCCCATGACCCTTTTTTTACATAAAGATCACATTATACTTACAACATACATGTTGAACTCAAGAATATCCGTGGCGATGCTTGCTTGTGAACCCACTTTTATTTACAGGAGGAAAATGTATATTTACTCATATGTTTAATATACACATCAACCTTCCTCATCTTTATATGGTTCATAAGATGTTCTTTTGCATATATTTGAATGATCACAACTTTTGACATCTTCTATTAGATCTTGCAAGATGACTTAAAGGGAGGTTATCACATCTCCTACAATTCATGTTCGTTGCTTATGGATGAGTCAAATGGTTCAAAGTCCTCATATCATGACTTCTTAGTCAAGTCGTATTTCCCACTGTCTTCTATCGTTTGTGCGCAAATTCTATTTGCAAATCCTTTGTCTCTTTACTCACATTGAAATGGTTATTATAGGCTGTAGATGCTTGCTCAAATGAACTTTATGTTAAAGCTTATAATGAATTAATACACGAGTCCTCACTTGATGAGATTCGGATAAGTTTCTCATAATTCATTCAAAATGGATCTTTTTTATTTTATAACCCATTCAAGTCTACATTAAGTTCATTGTAGTCCACTTGTAGTCCAACTCAAATCTTTGTTTGAGTTTAAAAGTCCAAGTCATGTCTTTGTTCATTTCAAGTTCTAGTTTTGATTTGAGTTCCTTATAGCTCAAGACTGATTCAAGGTTAAGTTCTTATCTCCTTTACTTGGCTCAAACCAAGCTTTCTTGCAAACATGATTCAAGTTTTGTTCTGTGTATGTGCTTCAAGTCCTCTGTCGTTCTGAGTTCAATCAAGTTCAAGCCTTATCGGCTTAATGTTCTTCATCATTTTCTTTTATTTGGATTCAAGTTCAATTAAGTCCATTTGATTTAAGTCCACAAGTCCAATTTCTTCCAAGTCCTTGTCTTATTTCAGACAAAATTTCGGCAGCCTCCCGGCGTCTCCCCCGTTAAGGGGA
This sequence comes from Dendrobium huoshanense, assembly GCA_016618105.1. Lineage (NCBI taxonomy): Eukaryota > Viridiplantae > Streptophyta > Magnoliopsida > Asparagales > Orchidaceae > Dendrobium > Dendrobium huoshanense. The sequence goes on from CM028344.1 coordinate 63,780,120, forward strand.
AAAACCAAGAGGCCGCCTACCCGCCACGTCACTAAAGACGTGCACGGTTGATGTTGGTGAGACACCGCGGCGGTTGTATTTTTGTTTTTCTCCCACCACGCGCACTAAAGGCGTGCTTGGGGTTTTAAAAAGTATTTTTTGAAAAGAGACAATTTTTAATTTCCCCCCGCCCGGGAGTACTTATAAGTAACCCCGCTTCGCCACACGTGCCGCATCGGGGTTCCATCCTACCACGGCCAATAAAGGCGTGCTTAGGACAGTTCTCCAATTTGCCACGAATATTGAAGCAAGGTTTGAGTTTAGAAGAGTACGTACCTCCGCGGGGTTGTCGTGGTTGACACGTGGATCGAGGGGTCACTCGCCTACCTCGTCGTAGGTGTCGCACCGGGTTCCCTCCTACCACGACCACTAAAGGTGTGCTTAGGTGGTTTGCCGGTCCGATACGGACATCGAGGAAGGAGAGTAGGGGGAATAAGCATTTATTATTATTATTATTATTTATTATGATTTATATTAATTATGATAATAATTAAATAATTAATAATAATAATTAATTGTTAATTATTATTAACTAACTAATTAATAAGTTAATTATAATCATAATTAATTAATGATTAATTATAATTAATCGGAATTAATTATAATTAATTAAATAATTATGATTGTAATTAATTATTAATTATTAATTAATTTATAATTAAATATATAATTATTATTATAATTAAATAATTATCAAATATAATTAATAACATCATAACAAATAATATATATATAAAAAATACTATTATTATAAAATAATAATAAATAAATAAATGAATAAAATCCTCACCCTCTCCTCTCTCTGGATCGGCCAGAGATCAGCCGAAGAAGCGCGTGAAAGGGAGGGTTCGGGCGACCGGACTCGAGCAGGTGAGGTCGGGAGGAGGAGAGGTATCGGAGGAAGAGCCTGTGGAAGTAGTGGAACGAGCAGCGACTGAAGGCAGGGTTCTGCTTCATTTTATAGACGCGATCCGAGCAACGACCGAGGCGAGATTGCGAGATTTCTGCAGGAATCGCGGGAAATTGATCGGAGCGGCGCCGTTTGCAGCGATTCAGCGGGATTTGAGCAAAATTTCTGGAGGAGTTCGGCAGGTTTCGCGGCAGAATTCTGGGATCCGTCGGTTTTGAGGTGTGGACAGCCGGCATTGCATAACAGGTATGTGAAATTTTTGTCTTTTGGTTTATGCATAGAGGTCAACAAACCACAAAACGAAACTCATTTTACCTTACCAGCTACAACATGCATAAATTTTCAGAAATTGGAGCATTTAGGGGGGGTTTGCTTCCATGGTGAAACATATTTGGTCTTAAACCAGTCAAAAAACCAGAGAGTTAGAATTATACCATCTCCAAATAAAAGAGCAGCCAAAATCGTGTGCTAAAGATTTTAAATTCGGTATCCCGAGACCGCCAAGGGAGGTTGGCAAGCAGGTTTTATGCCAAGCTACCAGATGTAGCTTATTCCCCTCAGTGATGCCATGGTAAAGGAACCTAGAGCATAGCTTCTCAATGAATTTTGAGCATGATTTAGGTATAATCGAACCTCTTATCCAGTATGAATGTATTTGCAATAGTAAATCTTAAGAATTGGATACGACCTGCAAAAGAAAGAAATTTTACTTTCCAACCATCAAGTAGAGTAGAAATTCTACTCAGCAGTGGTTGGAAGTGAGCAGAATTAAGTTTTTTGATAGAGATAGGGAGACCCAGATACTTGAGAGAGTGGTCGGTAGGGGTAAAACCCAAAATGGAGGAGATATCATTGGCCAAGAGGGAATTATCAGAAAACAAAATAGAGCACTTGGAATGATTGATATGGAGACCCGATGCATTAGCAAAAACCTTTAAGAAGTTGGATAACACCATGGCATTATTAATAGAAGCCGTCCCAAAAATCAGCACATCGTCAGCATAAAGAAGGTGCTTGAAAGAGCTAGCGGCACAGGGAATACCAGTGAATGGTATGGCATCAAAGGTGGAAGAAAAAGCATCCATGAAAATAGCAAAAAGAAGAGGGGACAAAGAGCAACCTTGTCTTAAGCCTGCTTTAGAAAGAAATTAAAACCCCTCAAGCGCCCCATTAATGCAAACCGAGAAAGGAACATCATAAATACAACTTCTGATCCAAGAGATAAAAAGATCTGGGAAACCTTTCACCCGAAGCCTAGTTAGTAGGAAGTCGCAATCCACAGAGTCAAACGCCTTGCGAATATCTAGTTTCGCACAAAAGTATTTTGTAGAAGAATTGCCGTTGAATTCCTTAAGCATCTCATTGGCTAAGATAATGTTGTCGGTAGAAATTCTATTCGGAATGAACCCTGCTTGGCTCTTATGAATGATGTAAGGCATAACACATCTAAGCCGATTAGCAAGGATCTTTGCAATAATCTTGTAGAAGACATTACAAAGGGAAATCGGCTTGTAGCAGAGATATTGGCAGCATGTTGGTGTTTGGGGATGAGAGAAATAACAGTAGCTTTAGCACATCTAGGAAGGTGGCCGGTGTGGAAGAAGTTTTTAACTGCATTTATGACATAGAAGCCGATAACTTCCCAAGCCCCCTTATAGAACTCAAAAGTGAATCCATTTGGCCCTGGAGAGGAGGATGGACCGGCAAAAACCACTTGCTTAATCTCAATATCAGAAACAGGAGCAATTAAAGGGTTGATGAGGTGGCTGGGAATAGAATCACCACAGGCAAAAGAGATGTCATGGGGGTAAGAGTGCTCCAAAGGGTTGTAAAGTTTAGTAAAGTGGTCAACAATGGCCTTGGCAACCTCCGGAGGAGAAGTAAAGTGCCCCTCATCAGTATAAATTTCTCTAACTTTTGAAGAATTGGCTCTAGATTTAATGCGGGCATACATAAATCCCAAATCATCTTCTCTATTGTGTAACCACTTAGCCTTGGCGCGTTGAATAATCCAAGACCTCCAAGCTCTGGTGGTTTCTCGCACAGTGTATAATCTATGGTTGGAATGGAACAGACGGCGTTTTGCAAACTCTTGGAACAACCCCACCCAACTCATTCAAGCTATTAAGAATGTTATTTTTCAAAAAGTTAGAAGTTGGAAATATTTTCACAAGCTCTCAGCTTGTTTTCCTGTGCTCATCTGAGTTTTTGAGAGTTTGCTGATTATGGGAGGAATTTTCATTTTGCTTCGGTTGGATGCAGTGTTTTTGTTATGGTCAATGATGATAGGGGTCAACCTGTGCACTAACTTTAGATTGCTTCTAGACGCTCGGTGCCTTTTGGTGAAGATTGTTACGTCATCTTCGTGTTTGGCACTCTTGATGAGTACTAGTTCTGGTCTTATGGCAACCGGCTTGCCCTGGATAGTCTTTGTCGCTAACTTGATTACCGACTGCAGCTTTTGGAAATCCGTTATTGTGTTTGGGATCCTGTCTACTCCCAATCTGATTTGTTATGTTGCTTGGGGGTTGGTCTCTCCGTGAGACCCCTTTTAACCATTTTAGCTTCTTTTTATTGTCACTATTTTTTAAGTTTTTCTTCCTGTTTTTTTTTTTTGGTCCTTGGTTTTACATAGTAATTTAATTTTTCATTAATATACATGCTTTTTGCCCCAAATTTCCCCCCAAAAAAATAATCAAAGTATTGGCCAGTGCAGTGCTTATGGCCAGTTTCATCATCATCAGTTCTCTTAACGGATGCCTGCAGCAGGAACTTTTATTTGGTCCGGTGAACGTACGCAACTCTACGTTCGGCCGCCAGTAGAATCGAACCACGTGTTTTTATTATTTACCGCGCGCCCCGACAACTCGACCCGGAACGGACCCAAGATTGCTCGGTATTTGTCGATTTTGCTCAGCAATAACCAATACCGAGCAAATACCAAGCAATACTGAGCAAATACCGAGTTGTACCGAGTTGTACCGGGTTTTTTCTAGCAATACCGAGCAAATACCTAGCAATACCGAGCAAATCCCTAGCAATACCGAGCAAATCCCGAGCAAATACCGAGTTGTAGAAAAACTCAGTACAACTCGGTATTTGCATGGTATTGGTCTTCACAGAGCGGTATTTCTCGTTTTTGCAAAGCAATACCTAGCAATACCGAGCAATACCGAGAAAATCGCGAACATAGCATTCCCGGGTTCCGGTCAGGGTCAAGTCATCGGGCCGCATGGTAAAGAGTAAGAGCACGTGGCGACATGTTATTGACGACCGAACGTAGCTCTACATCTGGTCAGAGGACGTAATAATTGTTCCTGCAGCAGAAACATAATTCATGATAAGAATTCTACGTAAAAATTTTGGATATTGTATAATAATGAGTTGTGGTACTAGTAAAGAATTTATATACATGATTATTGCAACTATGAAGATGCCCTGAAGGAATTCCATTTTATAATTTTTGTAATGGTACAGAAAATTATGGTCTTCACAACCTCATTTGACAACCATTTAATAATTTTGGTAACTTCTTCACAATGCAAAACGGAAAGAGTCGTATAAGGAGAAGTTTTAGTTCTCGGTAACTGGTGATTAGTTTTTAATACATTTTTTCATCAACTCTTAGATAAGTCTATAATTTGAATTGGATTGGTCCTTCTCTCTTGCAAGCTCATGCTTATTTGAACCAAACTACACAAATGTGTTTATCATATTCATTTTAATGCATTATTGTATTCACTTATAGCTCTACATTTATAAGATTATTTATGCTTACATCCCTATCATGAACGATACGTAGTGTATATATATATATCAAGCTTTGTCAATGCTTTTTTTTAACCTACTCAATCGGTTTAAACACCTTAAAAATTATTTGCAACGATTTCTAAATCGCTGCAAATCCACTGTATTTGAGTTTGCTGGAAAGTCTTTCACACCGGTTTAAGAATTGATGTTGTAGGAAAGCTCCAGCAACGCTTTTAGCAGAGGTTAAAACCGCTGGTAAAGAATAGAATTAATTAAAACTATGTATAGTACAAAAAAAATCAAATTTTCTCATTTAATTAGAAGTATAGTGCAATTTTGAAATTCATGTCAGCTACTGTAAAAACTCCAATACATTTTTAGTGCCCACTAAAACTATGGAACGGCTTCCTTTGCCTGCACAAGCAGATCATTGTAATATAAAATATTTATCAAATAATTGATCTCATCTGAAAGCCTGTCATTAGCATCATCTTCATATTCATGAAAGATAAAGCACGCTCTTAACAATTTAATTCAGATAAATAAAACTACAAAGTAATCAAGCAAGGCTTTGAGTTTTGATGGAAACTGATCCATTCAACCATTTCAGATTCCTTTTAAACATGATCATCTTATGATTGATAATCTTTACAAACTGAAGACGCTTGAACCTTCAGACTATAAATGTAATCACTAAAATTTACATCTTAATTGATTCTGAAACAGTCACAGGCCATGAAATATGTTGAAGTCATTGGAGAATCTGGTCATCCTGCTTTTGAAATTGAAGAGTAAGCGAAACCGAGACCTCTTGCTCCTTATTTTTACCCCACCTCTCCCAGAAGCCATTAAATCTTTCATGAATATGAAGATGATGCTAATGACATGCTGGCTTGGAGTTGAAAAACGAGGCACCTACAGAGAGAAAAAAAAAACAGAGCAGCTACAGGCTTGAAGTTGAAAAACCGGATTAAGCAAAGCAAAAAAATTTCTTGCTGGAAGGTGGAGACTGTCCTTTCTTCTTGTCCAAAGTGGCAGAATAAAAAATATCTAAGTTAGATTGAGGTTTTTCCATTGGGTTTTCAAATTTCTCTTTGAAATCTTTTCTATGGGAGTCGGATTCGCTACATATTATATCGCTTAAATAAGTTTTCTTTTTCCTGCTTAGATTAGGCAAAGTGATTGATATTTATTGGTACTAATTTGCTTTTCTGTAATTTTTGTTTGAATGCTCCTTCTTGTTTTGATATGGATTCTAATGCTTAAAGCTTCTCTTGTGAGGACTATTTCCTTTCTCATTATTTTTTGGGTTCATATTTGTGAGTTATTATAATTATATCGGAACTCTTTATTAAATTTATTAGTTATCATTATTTTTAAATAGTTTGTTTCATAAGAATATATTTTTGAAGATTTTGTGAATTTATTAGTAGAATTCATGGCGTAGTTATTGTTTGCTTATAGAACTATTCATTGTACCTTACTGGATGATTGGTTCAAGTTGTTCTTTTTCTCCATTATATTATGATGATGTTTGAGTTATTTATGATGTTTATTATAGTTTTTAATTGCTCATGTTATTTTAGTTCTAAAAATGGGCAGCAACTTGAGCATGCAAAGCAAATTTTGAGTAATAATAGTTATTTCTTTTTCTTTTGGGCTTTGTTTTGCTTTTTTTTAAAAGAAATTGTTATATCATGAGTAATTTTTTTGTTTACCAGCCAATTGATTTGAATATTTTTCTTATTCTTATTGTTTTCTTTTTAGTTTTTAATAACAAATTTTGTCTTTTGAAATGTGGTATACTAATGTCAAAAAATAAATTGATTGGAAACTCTCACATTATACATAAATACGCTTTGGATCTTTAATTTGACCTTTGATACGTTATTATGAAATTATCTTGATCGGGCACAAATCTCGAAGCAAAACCCAACTCGGAAACTTCAAAAATCAAATTCGGGAGCACCTGAGCTCCGATTTCAGCGAGCTTACAGTCAAACTGAGCGTCTCGGAAATACGAACCCAACGACACCAAATTCAACTCAATCCAAGCCCAAATGAGTCTGAATCAAAGACTCGAAGCACTGTTGGAAGGTTCAAATCACAATTTGTGTTACCAAACGGTCTCCGATTTTAACGATCTTATACTCGAATCGAATGGCTCGACGAGACAAATCCAGCGAACCCAAGATCACCAAATTACAACATTATTAAGGCTTTCAAATGTCCAACGAACGGTGCACGATCGAGGAATTCAATATCGGACGTCCATTCTACCACTCCCTATTCGCCTCTGATCTCACGCCTATTTACAAGCTATGCAACCCAAAAAAACTATAAATAGAGCCCTCATTCTTCACAAGAGGGACTCAAGCAAGAAGCAAGAAGCAAGAAGCAAGAAGAATAAGAGAAGGAGAAGGAGAATCAGCTCCTCCTCGACCACCGCCGGAGTTCTGGCCAAACTCCAAATGACGCCGGAATTGTGCCCGACTTTCACGGGACGCCAGAATTCTGCCCAACTTTCACGGGATGCTGAATTCTTCCCAATTAACTACAGAGTTTCCTCCTGACGCTGAAACTCCGCCCAAGTGATGCCGGAATTCTCTTCGGCCACCAATAGACATCGGACTTCTACCCGACGTCGGACCTTCACTCTTCGCCAAGTTTCTACGCGATGCCGGACTTCTACCGGTTATCAAATTTCCGCTGGACGTATATCCGAAGATGGATTTCTTTCCATTGTTGGACTTTTACCTGACACTGTTCTTCTGACCTTCTTCGTTGGACAACAATCTTTATAACATCTGTCGCCCGCCGACTACGGTCATCCTGACTTATGTCGCATGTAGACTACAGTCTTTCCAACCTCCGTCGCTAGACAATGGTCTTTATGACCTCCGTCGCCCGCCGACTACGGTCCTCCTGACTTACATCACCTGCAGACTACAGACTTTCCAACCTCCGTCGTCAGACACTTCCATCAACATACAACGGTCTTTCTGACCTCGGTCTCCTGCCAACTACGGTCTTTAAGACTCTCGTTCTCTTATCGTCTACGGTCCTTCCGACGATCGTCGCCCGCCGACTACGGTCCTCCTGACTTAAGTCGCCCGCCGACTACGGCCCTTTCGACCTCCATCACCTACTATGGCCCTGCCGACCATACGAACATGTCAATAGTGACTCTTTGTATTTACATCATGTAATGTACTATATAAGATGTACATCAAGCTAAGGCCTTCTCCCAAGGAAGGACCTCATTTGTAATCGACTGCAAATACTAGTGGATTCATTCGAACTTGGCTAGGCTCCATTGGTTTTCCCCCTTTTTAGGGGTTTTTCACGTAAAAATCTTGGTGTCTTATAAATGCTAGATCCTCCCTCTCTCATCTAATTGCGTGTCGGATTTTCGTACAACGCTAAGACGATAAACTTTATATTTCTCCACCATCGCGAATACTCTTGGACGCAACAACCTTAATGAGTATATTTGAAGAATAATTGAAATTTATATGCATATTAATTATATATAAATAATTTATAAGCATACAAATATTACATGCAATATTCATCTAGCATTTAATATAGATGATATAATATGCCATGAGTTTATTTTAAATTTTATGACAATATTTTTATTTTATAAAATTTTATTGACGTGCATAATATGCATGTGCATTTATACTAGTACTAGTATAAATGCACGTGCACATGGTGCACGTTAATAAAATTTTAAAAATAAAAAATGATACAATAAAATTTAAAATTAAGTTATGAAATACAATATCAATAATATTATCTATAAAAGAGAATATATGAAACCATTTTATTAAACCCAAGCACTATTATATCAACATCAAAACATACTCATTAAAAATTGGTCTATGGGCTTACAACCAACTTGAATCACATGATATTGTCATATTGACCTTATTCATCATGCTTTATAAAATATTCTTACTTATAAATTTACATTATCATTATTATGCTTGGATCTTTTATGTTAATTAAGGTGATAAAATCTCTTGAGTTAAGATAATTATTTTTCATTATGCTTAGTAGTTATATGCATGTACTTTAGATCTAGATTCATTTGTATTAACATAATCTATTTTGAGGATATTCTTATCTTGGTGTTTGGCAAAAATTATTTTCTCGTATGTTTGTGCAATGTTGTTATCTTTTTATGCTTTGAACATTCTTAATAGATTAATAATTCATTCAATGTCGTTACTTCGTTGTGTTATTACGGCTATAGAATCAACTTAAAAATAAGTTAACGTAGTTGTAATTGAAGATTACATTATTCATTTTGTACTTAAAATTGATAACTCGTTCAATATATCATATCATATATTGTTTGTTGTATAAACAGGTGCACATATTACTAATATATTTACATTTTTAATCTTGTGTGTTCTTAAATTTCGCGCATTATTTTATTTATTATATTTGTTGTTTCTACTGTATGTATTTATTGTTATAACTTCATTACATTATGTTTGATTAAATGATTATTTGAATTTGAAAGAAATTCATAAAAAAGTTCGATAACATTAAAAAAAAAAAAAATACACCCAATTCATCTTCCCTATTGAGCTTTTTACTCAATGAATATCTTTGCTATCAAATTAACACGCCAATGCTTATATAAGCAACCATCTTTATCGAAGAATTCGATATTTTCTCTTCCTCAACCATGACCTTGCATTTACCTATAAAAACTGTGCTTCAATCCACAAAAAAAACTTAGCCATTGTTGATGTATTGTTTCACTTCATTGATAATCAAAATTTGCACTTTATTTTTTTCTAAGTTTGAGAGTGTAAATGAGATTGTTAGGACATGAACACACATTTGAGCCAGTTGTGGAGAAAGCCTCACATGAGGATTGGGTCCAGGAGAAGGGAATGGAGTTTAAGACCATGTATGGGTGGTTGGTGAAAGATTGACCTTTTCGACTGTATTGCATTGCAGATCAGAAGGATATTCTCTCAATAAACTGATGTGAGGACCAACTCTAGTACTCCATTTTCGTGTTAGGCGCCTTTGAAGATACATTTTCTATCTCTTCAATGTTCTGGATGTCTCCTAATTCCTTAAGCTCTACCACTGTTATATCTTTTTCTGGTACTTTTATTTTTTTATTTCATCACCACCACCTCATCATTTCTAGATATTTTAAATGATGAGGATTAATCAAGGGAATGACTACATTTATCAATAGAATATCTTTGTATTAATGATACAAGAAGTATTATTATTAGGACATCCAAGCACAACATTAGAATGGAGTATTGAGATTTTAGCTCCTTTTGCACATCTATGTTGATGATGTTCTTTTTAGACATTGAAAGAAATATAATCAGCATTTACTCATTACATAATTCACAAGTTGTTAAGATAACTTATGCATTCATGAATTCATTAGTAAAGAACGGTGATTATGGAGGTTTCGGCCCAGTCTCCTCTTATTCTAGATGAGTTGCATCTGGAGGGTGTTAATGTTCTAATTTTGAGGTGTTGCCTAATAATGAGGAGGGATGTATTGTGGCTGAGCCTGTTATGGTGAATATAACTCAGGAGGCTTTGAATGGGTCGGTTTCTGCTCTTGATAATTCTGGTTTAACTAGAGAGGTTGTTGGAGGGAATGTATTATCTCCAAATTCTTTGCCTTTTTTTCCCCTTGTAGCTACGCCTGTGAATGATTTTTTGTTGCATTTGGAAGGTCAGGTAGCTTTTACCCCGCCTAATGGTGTTGATGTTGCGGTTGACCCGGCTGTTAATATTCTAATTGAGGTCCCTGTTCTGGTGCCGGAGGTGGGCGCTAATCCGGTGACTGCTGCGATTTCTGATGGTTCACCTGCTCTTGGTGTAGTGAATTCAAATGGGGGTGTACATGTTTTAAAAAATTCGGAAGGTGGTGCTGATGGTTTTGTGTTTGTTGCTCCTGTCGGGTTTGAGTATGAACCTCCGCCTCTGGGTAGGGTGGAAGGTTTTCCTTCTACCAACAGTTTAGTTGAGGTTCCCGTAAATGAGATTGATCCACAAGCGATGGCTACCTGTGTTGGTAATTCCTCTGGTTTGGTGATTCGAAAACAGGGTGATTGGCTTATTGATTCGTCGGATGATGAATCGGAATCTGAATTTCATGAGACTGACAATGATTTTTTTCTTGTGTATACTACAAATGTTGCCACTCGGGGGAAATTTTGGGGGAGAAGTCGACGTAGACGTTGAGTTTTCATTTTGTTATGTTTTTCTTATTGCTGTTCCTCTTCGGGTTTGTTTGGCTTTACTGTTCGTTTTGCAGCTAAATGAGGCTAAGGGCAATGATGTGGTCGGGGCTCGCGTCCCGGTCTTTTTTGCTGGTGGCAACCGTTGGTGTGGATTTCGGGACGGCTATTTGGGATATTATCTACACTAACTGGACGGTCCGTGCGGGACATCTTGGACGCTAGAAGCCTTGGCCGTTTTCTGAGCCGATGTTTTAGCTTGTATTTTTTCTTTTTGGTTTTTGTGGTCTTTTCTTCTACTTGCATTTTCTTTGGCTGTAACCTTTTTTGAGTTTTTTTAATAAAATTAAATTTTGGAAAAAAAAAAAATGAATTCATTAGTAAAGCAGCACCAACGTCAGCCTTGTCCCAATAATTTGGGATCAACATTATGAATTCTTATTTTTTAATATATTCATATTAAGAATTGTCTGAGGTGTCTAATATATTCTTTGCAAATCTCTTTCAACAACTTCTGTTTGTATTAGCTTAAATTTAACTCTTTTCCTTCTTAATCTGACAATTAATTTTTTTTACAAGTTTGATTGTGAATTTTTTGTACATGTCCAAACTTCAAATCACCCAAATCTACTTTTAACTACTTGACCTTTAATAAATATCAATCCAGACATTATCAGATAAAGAGAAGGTGCACAAATAATGTTTATTTTGTAAGAATAATTTTTTAGATAAGAAAAATTAAGCATGACAAAAATAAAAATCAAATGAAGCCAAAAGCTTTTGCAACAATTATTTTAGCTGAAAAGGATGATGAAATCCCTTACATCGGTGAGATCGATCTACATTGTTCTCTACTAAAAACTATATGAACTCCTTCAAATTTTTGTTCAATCACTCTATAAACTTTTATAAATAGTTAAATTATTATTTCAGTGATTATCTCAGTTAAAATGTAAAATATTACAATTAATCATCTACTTCTTCATTACCACAAAATAAAAGTAGAGAAGAAACGTTTCATTCATAATTGAGTTAAAAGCACAAAAAAATGATATAAAATCTTTGAATTCATAATCATAGTGCTACATAATAAAATGTACATAAATGTTGGGTCACCTGTCACATATCCTAAGTCAGACTCAAAATGAGTGAAAATAACTTCACCGAAAAATTTTCATATAAAAGTGACCAAATTATTCATAAGATTAATGATTTATCCAACCATATTTACAGCACAATAGGTCATAGGATGCCAATACAAAAAATAACTAAATTTGCCAAATCAGCCATCACAAGAGAAAAGATCTTAATATGGTTGAATAGTTTGCTTGAAAGCTTCATACCATTATTGACTAAAAGCAGTAATGTGGCATTGTGTTGAGATGACAAATCACCCAAAAATGTATCAGTTATCTTTAATTCAATGTAATGAATACGAGACAATGATAAAATATGCGGTAACTTAATCATAAGGTGAATCCATTTAGAAAGCTAAAGACCCTGTAATGTAAAAAATGATACCTCAAAGCTGGAGCATTAATTGACAATAGAAATTAAAGAATAGATTCATGCCACTAAATATAAATAATTGCATACTAAAACAACCTAATAACACTGCACAAAGTTAGAGATTATCAATGGAAAACATTACGTAGAGAGAAATGAAACTTCTCATCAATCATTCAGATATAATCCTTGAAACTAAATACTTAGCAGCACTGATTGCCTTCTCAACACATTCTTGATGCCTCATAAATACATAAAAAGTGAAACTTGCACACATATAGACATAAAGAGCAATAGCATTATCTTCCAAATCAAAAGTAAATTGTGATGAATACAACACAAATTTTGCCACAGGTCATTAAGCGTATCCAACATTAGAGGGTTAAATTAGTAAGGTCATTAAGCAAATAATTATACACCCACCACGCTTACTGCTTGGGATATGTGGTGATTTGTCTTTTTATTCAATAATTTGAATTACACACTTTCGATGCCTCTTCTTAACTTGCTTAATTTTTTACTTCAAAAGTTTTACTGATTTAAGATCATTCAAAAGTTGCGCTTTTTAAATTTTAATATTCATTTTTGTATTGAATTTAATATTTATGTGAATATTAAATTTAGATATTTTTGAATTTAAATATTTAGTGTATTAAATTAAAAAAAATATATTATAATAAATTAAATATTTATGTACATGTTAAATTTAAATATTTTTGAATTATTTATAAATTGACATTTAAATAATTAGTTACAATGCCAATTTATTAATAATTATTTAAATTATATGAGCTGAATTATTTAAATAATTATGGTGGCACCATCTTTATAAAAGCTTCAAGAAGTTAATTCCATTGCGTGTAAACAAAAAATAATAATAATAATAACACTACCAAAAAGTAGGATTTTTGTTAGCAGCTGTTAAGAGCGGTTAAAACCACTACAATACTGAAAATCAGTTTAAGTTTTGATGTTTGTGACGGTTTTAACCATCACAAATGCCCAGAATTGTGATGGTGAAAGTTGCTACAATATTGAAAATCAGTTTAGATTTTGATTTTTGTGGTCGTTATAACCGAAGCAAATCTATAACTTAGCATCGGTTATAACTACCGTTAAAACTAGCGCATCCTTTAATTTTCCCCACCAGTCCTAAAACTGTTGCGGAATGTCATTGTAGCGCATTGCAATTACATCAGAGTTGCAACGGTTTTAGAACTGCTGCAAAGTAAAATGTGATAGTTATAACTGCCGGAAAAAGTAAAAAATTGTGCTACGATAACTCTATTTTTTATAGTGTTAATAATAATAATTATAATGGTAGAAATGAATAAGAACAAGTCAACTTCCAAATGCTCCAATTTGTCCTTTTGAACATGATACTAATAACTTAGTGGATTAATATTAAAAATAGCTAACTTCCATATTGAGAATATGAATAAGATCATGAAAAAGATGTAATTTACCGGTTTTGTTATAAAAACGTCCATTTTAAATTTATGATGCCTTAAAAGAACAAGGAAAATTGACTTCATGCGACATTATATTTAGGTTTCTTTTCATGCTTCTGATCATCTCGTTGATTATCTTCATAATATTGCATTAAGTTATAGTTAATTACTATTTTAACATTAATCCACTAAGTAATTAATGCCTTATCCAATAAGGAAAATTAGAGCATTTGGAAGTTAACTTGTTCTAATTTATTTCTAACATTATGATTGTTGTGTGTTGAAACATTTACAATGGTAAAAAGATAGAGAGGTTAATGTCTTAGTTTTGCACGAATATTCAGTATATATATATATATATATATATATATATATATATATATATATATATATATATATATATATATATATATATATATATATATATATATATATATATATATATATATATATATATATATATATATATATAAAAGAGAGGTGCAATAATTATAAGAAATATCAAAATTTTTATATTTAAAATCCTATTTGCAATTTTGATTGATGTATGTGCCGAAACATTTACAATAGTAAAGAGATAGGGACTTTAATGTCTTAGCTCCATGAAGATTCAATATACAAACAAATAAGAGAGATGTATAATAATTATAAGAAACATCATATTTTTTATATTTAGAACCTTAGAAAGGGAAAACCTACGGGGCCGATCGACCTGCCCAAGTTAAAGTGATTCCACTAGTCAGGCTATGGTAGTTCGAAGGATAGTAAACGACTGGTATATAACAGAGGTCAGAGGACTTAAGTTGGTGGAAAACAAGGGTTGGAAATACTTGTTGGGTGACAACAGTGGTCTAAGGATTGGAAGTCGAGTGAGGGTAGCTTGAGGGTTGTAGTCGGGTGGCGATGGTCGAAAGACCATATTCAGGCAACAAAAATTTGAGGATTATAGTAAGTGGTGATGATGTTTGAAAGACCTTAGTCACCGGGCAACAGCGATTGGAGACCGTAGTACAATGATGGTGGTCGGGGAACCTTAATCAAGCAATGAAGGCAGAAGAATTATAATCGGTGAGTGATAAAGCTTAGAAGACCCTACTAAAATATTCTCACACATGTACTTAAATTCTCATTTGAATTTATTTATATTTTTAATTTAATTTAAGATGTATAGCAATTGCTTCTATTAGATACAATGATGACAACATGATCATATAAAGATAGCAATATAAATAAATTAATGAATAAAAATTAATAATATTTATTTAAATTTTTTAGTAATTTATCATTAAATTTAATATTAATAATTATATTATATAAAATGAACTTTAAAGGTAGACTCTAAAAATCTACTCTAAGAAATTTTTTTACATCTTTGGACCACAAATTTTTATATTACTTTCCATGAAATAGATAAAAAAAATCATCTAAATATCTACAACTTCTTAACAAAAAATTTATTTTGGTGGGAATGGTCTTTGATGATGCTACAAATAAAGACAATTTTGTGATAATTTGATTAAAATTTAAAGTAGATTCATTAAAATATTAAAGGAAAAAAATCATCGAGAAAACTTCCAAATATACGATTCATATTGAATTAATAATAGTAAGATACAACAAATATAAATCTTAAAAAAAAAAAAAAATCAACAATCCCAATTCAAAATCAAATTTAAATTTTAAATCCTAGCAATATAATAGCTTTCATTTGTCGATATTTTTGGTTCAGACATCTAAAAAAATCTCATTATTAGAGAATAAAATAGCCTTCACTCCCTTGAACAAAAAGATCACCCAACAACAATGATGAAACAATCCTTGTGAGTGATTTGAATGATTTAGTAGAGAAAGCAAATTTCATTCTATGAATGATAGAAGCAATCATAAGTGATAGTTAAATATAGCTTATGAAGGTCACAACTAAGAGAAACTACTCTGTGCGGAATCCGGATGTAATTTGCATTCAAATTCCAATCAAATTAGGTCACATAATTTGTACACAACCTATGTACAACCAAGTACATAGAGTGTGTTTATATACACTATGTGTATAGACCACGTGGCCAATATTGATTGTAATTCAGAAGCATCTTTATTTCACACATTAATTTCCCCAGAGCTAAAGGATGTTGACAAATGAAAGCAAAGCGGCCAGTTACCCACAAAATCACAATGAACTTCATGAGGGTTTAGAAGAAGAAGCTGAAAAATAAGTAAATTTAAACATAAACCATACAAAAAAAGTGCAATCTCTCAATAGCCTCATTCCACCCCGCTACACTCTATAACCTATTTCTAATCCTTGCGGCCCTAATGGCTCAAAGCCGGTTCAGTCTACCTCCCCCGGCTCGACACAACTGGAGCTCTTCGGGCTCGTGGCAAGGGGGCATTAGCGTCGGTAGCGCAAACATGTGGGTCGAGTTAAAAGCCACTAATCGATGCAATGCACGTGAAAGCCGCGGTGACAGTTAGGAAGAAGTCAGATCTGGTTGCCCAATTTAAACTTGATCTCGATGAGACAAATGGTGCACTCCGAGCCAAAACCTAACAACTTAAGATTGGGCAAGATAACTCGACCAGAACCTTGCAGATGGCTCGTTGGCAGGCAGCAGTGCCAAGGAGGACAATGGGGAGCAAGGGGGTTGAGTGGTCGGAGAGGAGGAAAATACATGTAAGATCTTCTCGCCTGATCTTAAGCTAGCTGGTTCCGGTTTAGAGTACGCCATTTAGGGTTGTAAAAATTGGGTCACGTGAAGGGTTCGGGACCAACTCGGAACTGGCCCAAAACTACTATTTGGGTCAACTCGAACCCGACTTGTTTTTAAAAACAGGTTAATTTTTCGTACACTAACCCGACCCGTTTTTGGTTCGGGTCAACCCGACATGACCCGTAACTCGGGACAGCATGAGTTGGCTTCAGGCAGCGTTAAGCGATGGTGGGATAGTGGACGACAATGTTGAATCATGATTTCGGGATGGTGGTGGGACAATAGGCATTGGCTTTAAGAGAGACTGATGGTGACGGGACAAAAGGTGTTGGCTTTCGGAGAGGCTGACGGTGGCGGGACAGCATGTGTTGAATAACGACTGTGTGATAACGTTTACTGTTTACAAAGGGTCACGAGTCATTTTTTTTAGGTTTTTGGGTTAAACCGAACCCGACCTGGATTGAGTCAACTTGAACCTAAAATTTCTGGGTCAGGTTCAGGTTGGGTTTTCGGATCGTATCAAATATTGACACCCCTAGCGCCATTTGACTTGCTGAGATCGATTCGGGTGACTGAATCCAACTTCTTTTTGTCTACTACCACAGCTTTCACGTGCGTTGCATCGACCTGTGGCTTTTAACTCGGCTCGCCTTCACCGCAGACCGAAGTGATCCGATTTGTTGAACTGGAGGAGGCTGGATCAAACTGATATTGAGCCTTTAGATTTAAGTTGATATTATGATTTTTTTTTAATATCATTCATCTATCATCAAAAGAATTATCTTGATCAAGCACGAATATCTAAACAAATTCAAATTAGAATTTCACAAATTAAATACAGGGTCGTCTGAACTCCAATTTCAACAAAATTATAGTCAAACTGAATGTATCGAATAAATGAACCCAAGGACACCAAAATTGATCCTATACAAACCCAAATTAGTCCAATTCGAGGGCCCGAAGCATATTTAGATGGTTAAAATTATAAATTGGATGACCAAATGATATCCAAATATAACATGCTTATAGTCGAATCAAGCAACTCAATGAGTCAAATCCAAAGAGCCCAAGATTGTCAAATTATGACATCATTAAGACATTTAAATATTTGATAAACGGTTCATGATCAAGTGAGTCAATATAGAAATTCCATTTGAAACACTCCAAAATGTGCCATTGATCTTTGTCCTAATTTTCTGGTTATGTTATTCCTAGATAACTATAAATTCACCATCATTGTTCACTAACAGGGAGAGAGGAAGCAAAAGAAAGAAGAAAAGAGAGGAAGAGAAATCTGGTATATCTCTTGCCACCAGACTCTTCCTCGACCATCTCCCGGCCACCGATCATCGCCAAACTTTCACCGGACTTTTGCCTGATCACTGACATTCTTTTAACTTCCACCCAACCATTAACCGTCACCTCGCCTATAATCCCTTCGACCATCATCACTTGGATATGGTCCTTTCGATTACCGTCGCCCACTAACTACAGCCCACTCCGATCACTATCGCACTCCAACCATTGTCACTCGTGCCGACTATGGTCCATTCTGACTACCGTCTCTTATCAACTATGATCCTTCTGACCGTTGTCTCCTGTCGATCATGATCCATCCTAGCTACCACTGTTGCCGCTTGAGTGCGGTCCACTCCGACCATTTTTGCCCACCGACTACGAACTTTTGGACATCAATCACCCAAATACAATCCTATTGACCAAATAGACATATCAACACTCTTTTAAGAACAAGTACTATGTAACAAGCTCTATACAATATGTATTTGCTATGCAAAGCCTTCCATACAAGGAAAGGACTCATTTGTACTAAACCATCAATACTAGTGGATCATTCAAATTGGGCAATTTCCCATTTCTAAGGTTTTTAAAGTAAAAAAATTTGTTTCTTATGAACACTATATCCTACTCTCCTATCTATTTGTGTGATGAATCTTCGTGCAAAGCTAAGAAACTAAATTATATCTCTCTCAACCGCTCTGAATTTTCTAGAACCCAACAATCATAATAAACAATAATCTCAATATAAATTAAAGTGCTATTAAATTCATCATGACATCACTTACATCAGAATATTTTTACGTGATTTTGTGTTCATGCATGGTGATATATGCCGATTAGGCAAAAGGGCGGGTTAGTAAAAGAGAAGGCAGCTTAAACTTTTTATACAAAAGGCTGTGAGACTGGTAATCCAAATAAACCCTAAAATAAATTTGTTGGTTAAAATTTTAAGCTTCCAATGAAGGAGTCATGGATTTAATGTTTGCATGTAAAATATGAATAAATTTGAGATTTTATTGGCTCAAATTAAGCATAAAGAAATCCTTACTTTTATGAAATATGGATTATTTTCATTGTTATATCTGCCTTTCATAAAAAATATTTACAGTTACGCTGCCTTCTCTTTTACTTAACTGTCCCTTTTGCATGACATACTATACATTATAGTATTTTTCGAGGGATGTTATGTACACTAATAAGTAATAAACCTTTTTGAAAAATTCTTCCTAAATCAGGAATATCTCTTGCATGTTGAAAGTAAAACATGTACGTAGAATTCGAATTAGGCAAGTTAATAAACAATAGTTGAGCATTCGTAGCTCATATGAGGATTTTAACTATTAACCACACTACAAGAAAATCGGCCAATAGCGACATAAAAAAGAGACAAAAAGTATATATATACTTTTTGTCTCTTTTTTATGTCGCTATTGACCGATTTTCTTGTAGTGTGGTTAATTGTTAAAATTATGAATACTCAACTACCGTTTATTAACTTGCCAAGTTCAAATCCTACACGTTTTACAATATATATATATAATTCGAATTTGAATCTTACAAACAAGATTAACAAAATAATAGGAGAGAGAGAGAAAGAGAGAGAGAGAGAGAGATTGGTGTGAAGCTCCATGAGTTCTTATTGTCAATAAAGTATAAACAGGGGATAATATGTTGGGTGTCTAAGACTTGACTTTTTATTCTCTATTTATAGGTGGGGATAGAAACATGACTAAATAAGAAATATTTTATTTAAAGAAAATACATGAATTACAAAATAAAGCCTAAAAATGGCTTATCATAAAATGAAGATTTGCTAGTACTATACATTAGTGCTTTCCAAAATATACGCCGAGTTGAATAATACAAATATTTGCTACTTTTGTTACATTTTATCAAATTTCTTCATCATTCTACAAATAAGATTTCTATGTAATTTGTATTTTTTAATTATTTAATTTTATAGTTGTGCGGTTCATAGGTTAATTTTATTTTTCTTTAATTATTTAAATTCAAAAGTCATTATATATAAAAAAAGCTCTTTCATTGATGCAAATATTTTCTATAAAGAGCAAATTTAACTACCAATATAACATTATGATTAATTACTTGAAAGTTTTTTTAGTACAAAAAGGGTATAAAACTTCATGCTAAGTAAATTAAAATAAAAAAGACCAAAGTTTAATTGATAGCTTAAACGTATTTTTTTTTTGTGCCTAAAAATATGTTTAATATTTCTTTTTCTTTCGCAACCATTCAAAGTTGAACAAATTTTTGAACTAGGTATCATTCAAACTTTTATAATGTAATTATGTTTCGAAAAAATAAATTTAAAAGTAGGCAAAGTCGCCCATCAAACGGGCGATTTATGCTGACTCAGACTTGCTGAGTGCTGTTCTAGTCACTGAACTAAGCAAGGTTGTGAAAACCGGACCGGACAACGAACCGGAAGAATGAGAGGTTCATGGTTCGACCGGTTCGACCGGTCGAACCGGGGTCGAACCGGATGACGTAATAAATAATAATATATTTAAAAGTAATAAAATTAACATAATAATAATGACAATTTATTCATAAAAAATTTATAATTCTAAGAATTTTTAGACTAAAAAATAAATAAAATTCATACATATATAATATATTACATAATTTTAAAATTAAATATAAATAATTATTATATGTATGCTATATATTTAAATATAAATAATTACTAATTTTAAATTTAAATATAAATATATTCAATTTTTTATTTTAATTTATATTTTAAAAAAAATTAGTTTATATATAAATATATTTATTTGATATAAATGATTGCTTTATGTTATATATTTATGCATAATTTACATATATAAATTATATATAAATTTTACATTATAAAACTATATTTATAAAGTCATACAATATTATTTTTAAGATTTTTATTTTTCTATTATTTAATTTAGCATTTAGAAAATGTTTTAGAAAAATGATAAATAATTATTTTTATTTAAATAATTATAAAAATATAATTAATAATAAATTTAAGAAGTTTAAAAATTATTATTATTATTTTTTATTTGAATATTCTACAAAAAAAATTTCAAACAAGTTCTCATTCAAACAAATCTAATGCACATTGTTGAATGTTGAAACAAAAAACAACTAGTTCTTTAGTCCCACATCACTTAGGAATTCTAAGTTGAGTTGTTTATATACCTTTCCTTGTACTCATGCTTTAAGAGCTTTCATGGTATTATGGCATCATGTGAGCTTGATTATTTATATTTAATTTACTATATAATATATTAAAATTTTTGAATCATATTATTAAATAAGATATATGATATTTAAATTAATTAAACATTTTATATAAAAATAAAATATTTAAATATATTATTAGTTGAACCGGCCGGTTCTTAAAAAACGGATCGGTTCAACGGTCGGCCGGTTCAACCGGTGGTTAAAGCCGGTTTTGGCCGGTTCGTTGTTAGCCCGGTTCTTAGATAGGACCGAACCGGCTGAAAGCCCGGTTCTTAGATAGGACCGAACCGGCTGAAAGACCGGTTCACGGTTGAACCGGTCGAACCGGCCGGTCCGGTCCGATTTTCAAAACAATGGAACTAAGAGACGACTTATTAAAAAAAAGTACTATTGTAAAATTGAAATATATATAGCATTAATTAGAGAGCGTAATGGAATATATAAAGAGCATTAATTAGATAGCATAATGGAATAGAATTCGTGTTAAGAAGTTTGTCAATATTAAGCATTTATTTAACTAAATAAAAATAGATTATGCATCGTAATTAAAAAATTAGACTTAGGCTTTCCCAAATGGGTAAAGCAATATTTTAGCCAAAAAAAATTTAAACAAAAAAATTCGTATTAAAAATCTGCTTCAAAAGCAATAAAAAATCATTCTAAATGAAGCCATAGGGAGAAAATATTAATTTTTTATAAAATAGAACAATACTATGTATCCTTATACCCAACGGTAAATTATACCTTAAAGTTCTAATGTTTGTTTAAGTTTCGTTTGGGACGGCTTTTAAAGCAGCTTTTTAGTATAATTTTTTTTTTAATTTTTTTTTAACAAAAAAGTTGCTTTAAAATTAAAATGGTAAGCAAGCCGTTTCAAACGAAGTCTTAATTAAACTAACTACCTAATAACCCTAAACTCTAATGCCAATTGATACCCTAAATTCTAATTATGTTCAAATAATCCTAAGCTTTGATTAAACTAAGTACCCAAACAAAATTTCAGGGTAGATTTACATAATCACATCCCTCTTTATATACTATTCCCCCATACAATATCTGAAGGCACTTAGAAGCCATTTTTTTCACAATATGTGCCATGGCAAAAACACCCTCTTATTAAATATTTTGGTCATACTTAAATTTATGAGAATTTAAATATATAGCATCTCATAATCTACAATTTATAAATTTAACACTACAACTTAACTATTTAATCATATAATTAACACTCCAAATTTTATAAATATAGAAAATAACACCTAAAATCACCCTCTTCCTTATCTTTTAGTTTGCCTGTCAAGTCACTCTTTCTCGTTGAGATCTCATTGCCCTTCACAAATGCCACTGGTCTCATTGATATTCAACAGTAAGCTCCTATGGCAATATCCTATTGCCAATTTCTCATATCTAAGGAGAATGGAGAGATTAAGGTAAACTCTATTAACATGATGCTATATCATTTAAATTATCAAGGTTAGGCATTAAATATATAAATTGCAAAATTTTGAGATTGCTATTTTGTTACAGCTCCTGATGTGGGCTATCCTAACCCTACGGACCAGCATACCACCCTCTACCACACTTAACGAACTTGTTGCTTCCACTACTATCTTTGTTTCTGTTTTATTGCTTATGCCAATAACTAGTGGCCACCTGAGAATGTTCTCTAGTTATCTCCCTTTTATAGCAATTAGTAGCTATATAAGAGGTATTATACAAAAGGTATATAGATGACATGAAATATTAAAAAGTAGCTTATTATCCTCTCTCTCGGTTTCTGCATCTTCTTCTTCATTCATTGTCTTGTTCTTGCCCTGTTCTTCTCTCTTTTCTCTACAGGTATTGCGGTTCCACACCACATTGGTATCAGAGCTCGGTCGTGAGCATCAATGGCGGAAGGAAGCAAGTGTCAAACGGTCGACGAGGATCGAAATTTGGAAGCCCTGTGGAATGCTCAAACAAACATTGCACGCCAAATAGAGGTATTCGCTGACGAATTCTTCCAATTTTCTACATAAATGTGGACAGAGATCCGATCCCTGAGAACAAATCGGCAAAATCCGGCATTAGCATGGCCATTGGCACTGGCACCCATACCAGTCCACTGGCAACATCATCAACAACGCCCATATACAGCCACCCAAGCTGTATCTGATTCTGATAATGAGACAGACGTGCAACAACCTCTGGATGCATCTGACTCGGCGAAGGACGAGCGACCGAACTACTATGGGCCTCCACAACAGCAACCCGCACACCATCATTCACATGGAGAATTTCACGTGAAATTAGATATTTCGTTCTTTGATGGGAGGCTGAATATCGAGGAATACATGGACCGGGAAAGGGCAGTTGATGCCTTCTTTGACTATATGGAAATAACACCGGAAAATAGGTGAACTATGTTGCTTGTTGTTTAAAAAGCGGAGCTGGTGCGTGGTGGATGCAATTGATGCAGACTAGGAGGCGGGAAAGTAAAGGAAGGATCATGAGTTGGTATAAGATGAAACGTCTCTTGTGAGGCCATTTCATACACACTGATTTTGAGTAGATGCTCTACCTTCAGTATCAGCATTGCTCACAGGGCAATAGAACAGTGAATGAATACACGGAGGAGTTTTATAGACTGAGTGCCCGGAATGATCTAAATGAGTCTGAAAATTAGCTTGTAGCACGCTATATCGGAGGCTTAAAGGGAGACATTCAAGACAAGTTGGAACTTAATTCCGTATGGACTCTGTCGCAAGCTATTAATTTTGCCCTTAAGGCTAAAATCCAACTCAATCGACATCCGAGGAGTCAAGTCATACGTCGTTACATTATAAAACCTGTAGGAGATGTGAAAAAAACTCCTTTTTATTACCACTAGCAGTAGCAAGCCTTCAACGCCTCAGCCAGGAGGCGCGGGAATTTTGGGTGCCGAACCAAGAACGATGTCCGACTTACAACCACGATTTCTCGTCAAGGAAAATATTCCTTACACAAAGCCTACAACGCTTAAGTGCTATCACTACTTTCAACTGGGATACAAATCGAATGACTATCCTAACCGCCAACAACTTCAATTGAAGGAAGGAGATTTGGAGTGTGATCACCATAGTGCTGATGTCACGACCCGACCCGACGGGGACGGATCCCGCCCGAGCCGGATCGCGACGAGAGACTTACTTATCCAGGATCTGGCTTTGGATTAGGTTACTGAACTGATCTTCCAAGTACTTAACTCAACAGACACACACAGAACAACAGAGCTACTAAAAATCATCAAATGCAGCGGAACAAAACATCTATCTTTTCATTTCCTCAAAATAATCATCTACAGAACAGTACATGGCTTTTAAACAGAAAGAAAGACAGAACAGAAAAGCCATGACTGTACAAAAAATCAAAAGTACAAAAGTACCTAAACTGATCAGACTCTGAACTCTAGTCCTGAACTTCCTTGCCCTTCCCAGAACCTGAAAACCACCAGAAAGCAAGGGTGAGCTCAACAGCTCAGCAAAGCAACAAACCACCAATCTAAATTCTCAGAAAACAAAACCAAACTCATCAGACAGAAATCAGATCAGAAATTGGAACAGAATCGGATCTCGAATCAGAACAGAATCGAAAATCAAAACTTATACGGACATATATCAAATCAGAATCAGAGTCGTACAGATCAGATCACATAACAGAATAATCACAGAACAGAATAAATCAATAGAGTCAGAATCATACAGAAATCAGAATCAGATAATAGCGGATATCAGATATTTAATTAATAGCTAAATGTGCCCCCGGCACCAGAATAATAGCTGAGTACTTAATAGCTAAACTAAACTGAACAGAATCACTACGGATTCTGACCCTTATGTCTCCCTTGTGCTCACGGCACCAGAAATTCGCTGAATAATTAATAACCAAGCTAAATGTGCTCACGGCACCTGAATAATAGAATTCACGGATCCGAAATATAACAGATATTTCTCCAACTTGAGCTCATCTAAATTTCCCGTTTCACTAACTGAATCTCATAGGATCCAAGCCCCTTATAGCTCCCTTTTTATAGCTTATACACATAGCATTTCAATTCAGAAGAAATCCGGACAATTCAGAAATTACCCAAAAATCGGGCAGCACAACGGCAGTATACAGAATTTACACAAAAATTCCTGCAAAGAAAATTTACCGAATTCGCACAGAATATAGATAATCATATTCCAGAACATTTATTCTACTGCACAGATAATTTCCAATTTCACAGAAAATTATAGTCTACGAAAAACATCGCCGAATCAAAAATACCCGGACAAAAATCTTCGGAAAATAACCAAAATGTGCACACTCGGCACGTCAACAACATACAGAAACTTACGCGGTAAAAACTGAACCAATCAAAAGATACGGACGAAAAACCGTAACGAAAACGAAATCCGGACAGAAAATACCGCCAACCGCGACGGAACTGAAAATTGAGAAAGACGGAATGTGCCTTACCTCGAGCACAGCAAATTCCTCAACAGTCACTTCGATCGAAAACGGCTCCGCGTCTTCCCGAAATCAACTTTTCCAAATTCTTCTTTTTCTCTCTCCTCAGAGCTGAAAATCAGATATTTTATTTTTAAATTTCTCTCTCTTCAAAACGACTGATTTCCCTTAAATCCTCTTCAGATCGGCCTGGCCGATCGTTTAGATCGTCCTGGACGATCAGACCAAACCACATAGTCCTGGCCGATACTCCAGGGCGATTGCACGGCCGATCCTTATGAACAGTGTCAATCGGCCTGGCCGATGTCCCCGATCGGCCTGGACGATACATACAGAAAATCACCTGGAGCAAAACTGGGCAAAATCTGGAGCTGAACATCCACTGATCGTCCCAGGACGATCCAGATCGTCCTGGACGATCCTGGAGCAGATTGTGATATTACAATCTCCCCAACTCAGAAAAATGTCGTCCTCGACATTATCCAATCCAAACTCAGTCAAAACAAGTACGGGTACTACCGTCTCATATCAGACTCTTTTTCCCAAGTTGCTTCCCGTGCAGTCCGGTGCTTCCACTGGACTTTAACCATCGGAATCTCTTTATTTCTTAACTTTCGGACGTCGTATGCCAAAATAAGCTCTGGCTCTTCCTTGTACGCCAGATTCTCCTGAATCTCAACCTCGTCCGTAGATATCTTCTTCCCAGAGTCGGATACCCACTTCCTCAGAGTGGATACGTGAAACACATTATGCACATCAGGCATAGAATCAGAAAGCAATAGGCGATAAGCAGCTTTTCCAATTCTTTCCAAAATCTCAAACGGTCCAACATACCTTGGACTAAGCTTGCTTACCTGACCAAATCTGCTCATACCTTTCATCGGGCTGACTTTGACATACACAAAGTCACCAACCTGAAACTCAACAAATCTGTGCTTCTGATTGTAATACTTCTGCTGACGATCCTGAGCGGCTTTCAATCTTTCTCTTATCAAACTGATCTTCTGAGCAGTTTCATCAGCAAAAGTGGCACCCAAAGCCTGTCTATCTCCGACCTCCGTCAGAGTCAAAGGAGTATGGCACTTCCTGCCATACAGAGCCTCGTACGGTGCCATACCGATACTGGAATGAAAACTGTTGTTATAGGCAAACTCAATCAGCGGAATATGATCTTCCCAGCTTCCGCTAAAGTCCAGAACACAAAGCCTCAACAGGTCTTCCAATACCTGAATAGTCCTCTCAGACTGTCCATCGGTCTGAGGATGAAAGGCTGTACTGAAATGCAATTTCGTACCCAAGCCTTGCTGAATGCCTTTCCAAAGTCTGGAAGTAAAACGTCCATCTCGATCAGAAACAATCACGCGAGGCACACCGTGCAATCTGACTATCTCCTTCACATATAACTGTGCCAAGCGATCAACTGAATCTGTCTGTCTGATCGGAAGAAAATGGGCTGACTTCGTCAATCGATCCACAACTACCCAAATGGCATCATGTCCTTGTCGTGATCGAGGAAAACCCATCGCAAAGTCCATCGTTACCTCCTCCCATTTCCACTCAGGGATAGGCAACGACTGTAACAGTCCACCTGGTCGCTGATGCTCTGCCTTCACCAACTGACAGGCTTCGCATCTCGACACAAACTCTGCCACATCCTTCTTCATCCCAGGCCACCAGAACAAAAGCTTCATATCAGCGTACATCTTACCACTGCCTGGATGAACCGTGTAGCCTGAATGATGAGATTCATACAGAATCTCCCGCCTCAAATCTCCAAACACAGGTACCCACAACCTATTCTTATAGAAAATAGCACCAGAATCAGAAATTCGAAGTTCAGGAGTCTTACCAGATCCAATCTGAGCTATCAACTTCGAATAATCAGAATCTGACTTCTGGGCTTCTTGAATCCGTGCTTCCAAAGAAGACTGAATACTCATCTGAGTCAACTCCAAATCACTGGAGGAAATCACCTCCAACTGCAATCTCTCCAAATCACGAATCAGAAAGTCATCACAGGTAAGCTGAATACCTGATAATCCAGAAGACTTCCTGCTCAAAGCATCTGCTACCACATTCGCCTTCCCAGGCTGATACTGAATAGTCAGGTCATAGTCCTTGATCAACTCGAGCCACCTTCTCTGCCTCAAATTCAGATCCTTCTGAGTAAAAATATACTTCAGGCTCTTATGATCAGTAAAAATCTCACATCTGACGCCATACAGGTAATGACGCCAAATCTTCAAAGCAAAAACAACTGCAGCTAACTCCAAATCATGCGTCGGGTAATTCTTCTCATGTGGTTTCAACTGTCTCGAAGCATAAGCAATTACCTGACCATGCTGCATCAGGACACATCCCAGTCCTTTCAGTGAAGCATCACTGAACACCTGAAAACCTTCCGTACCTGACGGAAGTGCTAACACTGGAGCTGAAGTCAAACAATCCTTCAATCTCTGAAAACTAGCTTCACACTCCGGTGTCCAAACAAAAGGAACTGACTTCTGAGTCAGTCTCGTCAGAGGAGTCGAAATCTGCGAAAATCCTTTCACAAACTTCCTATAATATCCGGCCATGCCTAAGAAACTACGTACCTCAAATACCGTAGTTGGCCTTGGCCAATCAGCAACTGCCTGAATCTTCTGGGGATCTACAGAAATGCCTTCTCCGCTAATCACATGCCCCAGAAAAGAAATACTCTTCAGCCAAAATTCACACTTGGAGAACTTGGCATACAGCTGATGCCTCCTCAAAGTCTCCAACACAATCCTCAAATGTCTGGCATGATCATCCTCAGATGCAGAATATACCAAAATATCGTCGATGAAGATGATCACAAACTGATCCAAATACTCCCTGAATACTCGGTTCATCAGATCCATGAAAATAGCGGGCGCATTGGTTACCCCAAAAGGCATAACCAAAAACTCGTAGTGCCCGTACCGAGTACTGAAAGCTGTCTTCACCACATCAGATTCCTTCACCTTCACCTGATAGTATCCGGATCTCAAATCAATCTTCGAAAATACCGAAGATCCGGAAAGCTGATCAAACAAGTCATCAATCCGAGGCAAAGGATACTTGTTCTTGATCGTGACCTTGTTCAAATCTTTGTAATCAATACACATACGGAGTGTACCGTCCTTCTTCTTCACAAACAGAACAGGTGCTCCCCAGGGTGAAACACTAGGGCGTACAAAACCTCTGTCAACCAACTCCTGAAGCTGAACTTTCAACTCAGAAAGTTCTTTCGGTGCCATCCTGTACGGAGCTTTCGATATCGGAGCGGTACCCGGAAAAACATCGATAGAGAACTCCACATCTCTATCCGGAGGTAAACCAACTAACTCCTCAGGAAAAACATCCACAAACTCCCGTACCACTGGGATCTCAGAAACAGAACCAACCTCTAGGTTCAGATCCCGCACCAAAGCCAAAAATACTGGGCATCCTTTCTTCCACATCCTGCTCACCTCCAACGCAGAAACCAGACTGGAGAGAACACCTCGTAATCCTTGAAATACAACTCTCTCTCCAGCCACAAGCAAACTCACTTGCTTCTTCAGACAGTCAATCTGAGCCTCATACCGACTCAACCAATCCATTCCCAGAATCACATCATACGAAGAAATCGGCAATCGAATCAAACTCGATTTCCACTTCTTGCTAGAAATCTCAATCTCACACAAACAAAACTGTCGAGCAATCAAAGGATTCCCAGCCGGTAAAATCACAGACAAAGAAACCGGTAAAACCATCGAATCCAAATGTAAAATCTCAAAATAGTGCTCGGACAGAAAAGAATGACTCGCTCCAGAGTCAAACAAAACACGACAGGGCTGATCAGAAATGTAAACCGTACCTGTCACAACATCCGGAGCATCACGAGCCTCCTGCTGACTCAGGCTGTAAACTCGTGGCTGAACTGGAACAGGAGCTGAAGCAACAGAACTACTCTGCTCCCTCTGAACAGTAGGTGGTCTCCGTGGTGCAGAACTAGAACCACCACCTCTACCAGTAAATCCCTCAGGGCGTGGAGGAACAGTCCTCGGTCTTCCTGCTGCTGAACCAACAGGTCTGACGAAGCCCTCAGATCGCTGCTCATATCCCATCTGTGGACATTCTGCAATCCTATGTCCCGGCTGACCACATCTGAAACAAAGACCAGCTATCCTGTAGCACTGGCCATGGTGTCGCCGTCCACAACTCTGGCACACAGGTGCCGAACTGACAGATCCAGAACTAGTCGTACTGGTAGCAGTACCAGACGATCCTCCGCTCCTCCTGGAATCAACAGATCCAGAACCAGAAACAAATCTCCTCTTTCCAGAGGAACCACTGCCAGAAGTCTCACCTCCAAACCTCTTCCTACTCGCAGTCCACCGCTGCTGAGTAGCCATCATGTCATTCTCAATCAAACGAGCTCGCTCCACAAGCTCAGAGAAATCAGTGATCCTGAATGGTATCAAAGGCTGCCTCAAAGTGTCTCGTAAGCCTCTCAGAAATCTGTAGCACCTCTCAGTAGAAGTGCTGACCAGCTGCGGAGCGTACCTGGCTAATGCAGTAAACTCAGCCTCGTACTGCATCACCGTCTTGCTCCCCTGCACCAACCTCAGAAAACTCTCCTGCATCTGCTGTCGTGCAGAAGGGGGAACAAACCAGTCTCGGAATACTTCAGTGAACTCTTCCCAAGTGATCAAAGAGTTCAGTCTACCCTGAAATCTGGCTGCCTGCTGGCCATCCCACCAGTGCTCAGCCTCTCCGTCCAACAGAAAAACAGCTAACGGAACCTTCCTGTCTGCAGGACACTGCATCCCGTCAAAAGTCTTTTCCAATCTCCTCAGCCACTCCTCGTCTGCTCTGGGCTCAACAGCGCCCTCAAATCTCGGAGGCTTCAACCTCAAAAATAACTGCAGGTGTCGATCAATGTCCTCAGATCTAACAGTAGAAGCTCTGCTCTGAGTCTCGCTCATCATCTGAGCAACAAGTGACGCAAACTGTGAAAGCGTGTCAGCACCGACCACTGGGGCTGTACTCCCCACTGGTGCTGCCTGATCGGCACTCTGCCCGTCTGTCATGTCTGGGTCTGGCTGATCCATACAGAAAAATCCAGAAAATCCGGAAAACTATCACAAAAACAACACAAAAACAACACAATAAAAAGCCAAACGACCCAAAACTACCTCCCAGACAGACTTACTGATCACTTCCTAGAGCTCTGTTTCACAATCCAACCTGTTTCCAAAACCAGTGCTCTGATACCACAAAAGCTTGTCACGACCCGACCCGACGGGGACGGATCCCGCCCGAGCCGGATCGCGACGAGAGACTTACTTATCCAGGATCTGGCTTTGGATTAGGTTACTGAACTGATCTTCCAAGTACTTAACTCAACAGACACACACAGAACAACAGAGCTACTAAAAATCATCAAATGCAGCGGAACAAAACATCTATCTTTTCATTTCCTCAAAATAATCATCTACAGAACAGTACATGGCTTTTAAACAGAAAGAAAGACAGAACAGAAAAGCCATGACTGTACAAAAAATCAAAAGTACAAAAGTACCTAAACTGATCAGACTCTGAACTCTAAACCTGAACTTCCTTGCCCTTCCCAGAACCTGAAAATTACCAGAAAGCAAGGGTGAGCTCAACAGCTCAGCAAAGCAACAAACCACCAATCTAAATTCTCAGAAACCAAAACCAAACTCATCAGACAGAAATCAGATCAGAAATTGGAACAGAATCGGATCTCGAATCAGAACAGAATCGAAAATCAAAACTTATACGGACATATATCAAATCAGAATCAGAGTCGTACAGATCAGATCACAGAACAGAATAATCACAGAACAGAATAAATCAACAGAGTCAGAATCATACAGAAATCAGAATCAGATAATAGCGGATATCAGATATTTAATTAATAGCTAAATGTGCCCCCGGCACCAGAATAATAGCTGAGTACTTAATAGCTAAACTAAACTGAACAGAATCACTACGGATTCTGACCCTTATGTCTCCCTTGTGCTCACGGCACCAGAAATTCGCTGAATAATTAATAACTAAGCTAAATGTGCTCACTGCACCTGAATAATAGAATTCACGGATCCGGAATATAACAGATATTTCTCCAACTTGAGCTCATCTAAATTTCCCGTTTCACTAACTGAATCTCATAGTATCCAGGCCCCTTATAGCTCCCTTTTTATAGCTTATACACATAGCATTTCAATTCAGAAGAAATCCGGACAATTCAGAAATTACCCAAAAATCGGGCAGCACAACGGCAGTATACAGAATTTACACAAAAATTCCTGCAAAGAAAATTTACCGAATTCGCACAGAATATAGATAATCATATTCCAGAACATTTATTCTACTGCACAGATAATTTCCAATTTCACAGAAAATTATAGTCTACGAAAAACATCGCCGAATCAAAAATACCCGGACAAAAATCTTCGGAAAATAACCAAAATGTGCACACTCGGCACGTCAACAACATACAGAAACTTACGCGGTAAAAACTGAACCAATCAAAAGATACGGACGAAAAACCGTAACGAAAACGAAATCCGGACAGAAAATACCGCCAACCGCGACGGAACTGAAAATTGAGAAAGACGGAATGTGCCTTACCTCGAGCACAGCAAATTCCTCAACAGTCACTTCGATCGAAAACGGCTCCGCGTCTTCCCGAAATCAACTTTTCCAAATTCTTCTTTTTCTCTCTCCTCAGAGCTGAAAATCAGATATTTTATTTTTAAATTTCTCTCTCTTCAAAACGACTGATTTCCCTTAAATCCTCTTCAGATCGGCCTGGCCGATCGTCCAGATCGTCCTGGACGATCAGACCAAACCACATAGTCCTGGCCGATACTCCAGGGCGATTGCACGGCCGATCCTTATGAACAGTGTCAATCGGCCTGGCCGATGTCCCCGATCGGCCTGGACGATACATACAGAAAATCACCTGGAGTAAAACTGGGCAAAATCTGGAGCTGAACATCCACTGATCGTCCCAGGACGATCCAGATCGTCCTGGACGATCCTGGAGCAGATTGTGATATTACAGCTGAGGTGGTAAATGAACAAAACTTTGAAGATTTGCAAGCTGGCGAAGTAGAATCGCTAGTATGCGTCTTGGAAAAACAACTACTAGCTCCCCACCAAGCAAGCAATTCACAACGTCATTCCATATTCCATACACGGTGTACTATTAATGGCAAAGTTTGTGACATGTTGATAGATAGGGAGTGCACTGAAAACATTATAGCCCGATCCGTGATACATAAGCTCCAACTAAAAACAACGAAGGATCCAAATCCCTACAAAATCTGTTGGGTAAAGAAAGGCGCATAAATCCTTGTGTCGGAAATGTGCCGGGTATCATTTTCCATCGAAAAAAGTTATGTTTGTGAAGTCTTATGTGATGTTCTTGAGATGGATATTTGTCACTTAATTCTTGGACGACCGTGACAATTTAACGTCAGAGCCATACAGGACGGCCGAACAAATACATTCACCTTCGAATGGAAAAATCGGAGGATTAGGCTATTGCCCCACTAATCCAGCAATGGTAACAAAGAAGCATTGGATACAACTGCTATGATTATTGTCTCCAGACCGAACCTTATCAGCTCCTGGCAGGAATCATCTGACATGCTTGCACTTATAGTTGTCGATTCTCACCCGGACAACAGATTTGCAGAATTACCTTATGATATCCAGGACATGCTCCGACGCTATGCTGACATATGGCCTGAAGAATTATCCGCTTCATTGCCAACATTATGCAGCCTCCAGCACCAAATTGACTTGCAGCCAGGAGCTACACTTTCGAACTTACCGCATTATTGGATGAGCCCACAAGAACACAAAGCATTTCAAGGTATAATTGAGGAATTATTGCACAAGAACCTGATATAGCCCAGCCTCAGCCCGTGCGTCATTTCTGCTCTACTTGTACCAAAGTGTGGGCTCCGAAAATTCGGCCTCGGCCTCCAATCGCTTTTCTTATTCGGCGAGGGAGTTTTAACGAACTAAGTTCCGAGGTAAATTTTGGAAGGCAGATGGGTTTGTAGATAAGACACTACCCAGAGATTTCACCCTCATTTTGCGAGGACTTTATGATCTGAGTTCTGGTTTCCTATAGGCGCAAGCCCCTATAGTTAATTACCCCTCCCTATCACGAGAGAGAACTTTCGATTAAGGCTAGTCGTCAATCAGATACGTATAGAATACGTGGTATCTGACATATAGTAGCAGCAATAGGTATGGAAATTGGATTTGGAAATTGGGTTTGGAAGGGTTTGAAAAGTTTGATATTTAAAAAATAGAAATTGCACCATCTTGCACTTAAAGCAGATGGTGGGGGAATGGATGATAGACCCGATCAAGATCCCATGGTTCCATCGTCCCGGGCCATCGTGGTCCCTGGTCTACTTAGTCAGAGGAGGTAGTCGACCCAACCTGACAGAAGGATCCTTGTCGGCAGCCATGGGTTGCTTCGTCCAAGGGGACCTTGTAGACCAGGGTTGGATGCTTGTCTAAGGGGACAAATTTAAATCCACCTTAGCTAACAGAGAGCTTTGTGCCCTATCGATCATATCCTATTGATTCATATCTTAAGGATTTAACGCCATTAAGGAACGTATTGGCTCTGGCCATAACCGCTATCTGTGGTGCCATTTGGCGGCAAAAACCACTCGGTTCAGAGGGCCCCGGGTCATAACCGTTTACCTGCAGTGCCATTTGGCGGCGAAACTGCAGGTTAGAGGACACGTACCACGTCCTTACTGGCAAGAGATTGTTTGAGAATGAATCCTAGGGATATTTTCGACAAGGCATTTGGCTCTTTGTGAGCTAGAGTTTATTTGAATTTGTCCACCCCAATAGACTGTTGCGGAGGGTGGATGTATTTTGCTTTTAAGTGTGTTGATGGATTGATTTCAAATTTTAAATATTTTGGGATTTTGGATTTTTTTTGAGATTTTTGGAATTTTGTGGAGTTTTGGGTATTTGGGTAGAATTTGAAAGATGTTTGAAAGCATTTGAATCACCCCTCCGGTTGAGATCTGCATTTAACACGGCCATCATCGGGGTGTTTGGGGGTCATTTTTTTTTATGGATTGAACCTTGTCAACTCTGTCGGGCTGTCGACAGAGGATCGGGTTTTGTATGCTTTATGCCCTTGATAGTGAATTCTTATTGTTATAGGCCTTGAAGGCCTAATATGAATGTATTAAGACAAATATAACAGTCGCCACAACCGTATATTTGTTTGTTAGTTCGACCCCTGTCGACTTCTATTGACCCGTATAGAAGGATCAGTTTCGAACCTGAATTCACTTGTCAACCCGCGCAGCATCCCTAGACGTCACGTGTGTACCAATAACACGCTTGCCGGAGCCCATTCGAGTTTTATAATTATTTTTACCCCTTTTAGTGTACCTATGTGTATACAATTTATAGTGCACGTGCAGGGGTACTTTGAAATAATTGTAGACGCCTTCTGTCTGCTTGTACGAAAGTTACAGATCCGGTGGCGTGGCATTGTAGTTGTGGAAGCCTTCTGTCTTCTTGCATAAATGTTGCAGATCCGGTGGCGTTGCGTTATAGATTGTAGATGCCTTTTGTCTGCTTGTATCAGTGTTGCAGATCCAGTGGCATTGCGTTATAGATTGTAGACGCCTTCTGTCTGCTTGTACGGAGGTTGTAGATCCGGTGGCGTAAAAGAGCAGCTTCTGGATAGAATTGTTTGCTGCTTCTTACAGGTAGACTGTCGTGCACTATTTGTTGATTTTCTGTAGGTGGCTCGTAGTGCACTAACTAATCTCCTGCCTTGGTGTTTGTAGATGCTCGTACACAATAAACTGGGTGTACTACGAGTCTTCTACAGTAGCCCGTGGATACTTGCAATTGTTGTAGTCATCTTGCATGTTGTTTGTAGAAGATATGTGATATTTATAGCGGGACTCCAACAGAAGCTAGTGGGAGCTTCTATCCGTCGTATCCTTCATGCACTTTGTTATGGTATTTGGTCTTTACAATACATCCACCACTGGTAGAAGTAGATGTATTCATCCTTAGACTGAAGTTGACTATAGGATACTGTATTTACTGTAGTCTTTATGTATTTGTATCTTGATGTTGATTGTTGGAGTGTTGTAATATCCTTGTTTTCTCTCTAATTTAATATCTACTTGCAAGAAGGTCACTTGAACTTTTCGCATACATCTTCGATAACCATTGTTTCTTATAGCTTACAAGGTTGAATATGGTTGCTTATATTCTGATGTTGATGGTAGAAGTGGTGTAAGACAGTTGCTTCATCTGCTAGACGTCCTTTATACCTTACTCACGAATATGTCGTATCACTTGCAGCATGACATTGTATGTTTGTAGGGATGATATAACACATTCACTTTGATATTAAAATTGACTGATGAATGGGTTGCATTCATCAATAATCTCCCCATGTATATTGATTGATAACTTGAAACATTCTCCTGTGCGTCATTTAGTACTTGTGGCGGCCATCATTTGTATATACGAGATATCTTCTTCATGAATAAATTGTATCATTCATTAGGGACCTCATTTTGTAGCAAGTGGTATCCAAGGTCCTTTGTAGCGGCCTTCCTTATTCATACATAAATCCTCTGGTCATTACACCTGAGTGAGATATATGAATCTTTCCTTGTGCATATGAATACCAAATCCTTCCACTTGTATGTGACAAATGTATTTTCTTGCAAATGCATCAACACATTTTATTTTGACTTTTATTTGCAAATGAGTTGTGATCACAAACCCCTTTGTCTTCAAGGATCATCCAATGTATGTAGTGAGTTTGATATCATTATTCAAATCAAGTTCTACTTGATTTCTAATCAAATGAGACTCAAGATACAAGTTCAAGTTTGAGTCAAAAGTGTTCAATCAAGTTCATTGTCCAACTCATTCGAGCTCAAATAGGATTTCTCTTGTTCAAATCTTTATTGCATTTGAACCCATTTCATGTTCAAATTCATCATATGCTTAATGCTATTTGATTAAAGTCCATTTAAGTCCAAGATGAGTTCTTTGCATTTGAGATCAACTCGTTTGGACTTAGCTTGAATTCTCAATTCAGTTTAAGTTCAAGTTAATGTCATTCAGTCTAAATCAAGTCTACAAGTCTCATCATCGCTTGTCCAAATATTTGTTCAAGTCCTCGTAGTCTTGTTCAGTTCAAGTTCTTTGTTCAACTCAAGTAGATTGAATTAAGTCCACAAGTCCAATTTGCTCCAAGTCATTGTCTGTATTTCAGAAAAAATTTCAGCAGCCTCCCGGCGGCTCCCCCGTTAAGGGGAAAAACCAAGAGGCCACCTACCCACCACGTAAATAAATACGTGCACGGTTGGTGTTGGTGAGACACCGCGGCGGTTGTATTTTTGTTTTTCTCCCACCATGCGCACTAAAGGCGTGCTTGGGGTTTTAAAAAGTATTTTTGAAAAAAAAGCAGTTTTTTTGATTTCCCCCCGCCCGGGGGTACTTAAAAGTGACCCCGCTTCGCCACACGTGCCGCACCGGGGTTCCATCCTACCACGGCCAATAAAGGCGTGCTTAGGACAGTTCTCCAATTTGCCACGAATATTGAAGCAAGGTTTTGAGTTTAGAAGAGTACGTACCTCCGCGGGGTTGTCAAGGTTGACACGTGGATCGAGGGGTCACTTGCCTACCTCGTCGTAGGTGTCGCACCGGGTTCCCTCCTACCACGGCCACTAAAGGCGTGCTTAGGTGGTTTGCCGGTCCGACACGGACATCGAGGAAAGAGAGTGGGGGGAAACATTTTTAATTCATAATTAATTATAAATCATATATAATTAATTATATTTGACATATAATTAATTATATTCAATTCATAATTAATTATAAACTAAAATGTATAATTTATAATTAATAATAAATTAATTATATTTAATATATAATTAACTATTTAAAATTAATTATAAATTTATTAGATTTATTTTATCATTAAATTAAGAAAAATATAAATAATTATATTTAATCTATAATTAATTATATTTAATTTCAAATTAATCATAACTTAATTAGATTTAATTTATGATTAATAAAAAACTAATTATAATTAATTATATTATTTTAAATTAATTATAAATAAATCATTTAATTTATAATTTTTTGATAAACTAATTATAATTAATTTAACTTAATTATAAATTAAAATAAGATTAAGCTTAATCTCATTAAACAGAGAGTTTAAGTCTCTTAAACTCTCTGTTTAAGAGACTCGGCCGAAGAAGCGCGGGTAAGGGAGAAAGCTATCTACACAGCAAGCGAGCTGTTGTTCTTGCTTTAGATCAAAATGTCGGAACTTCCGATCCACACAGGAAGGGAAGTGTCGTCGAAGGAGCGAAACCGAACTACCGTGAAGGAGCCGAAGAAGCCGCGTGAAAGGGAGAAAGTTAACGTCACAGCGAGCGACTCCCGTCGCTAGTTCCGATCGAAAGGTCGGGGCCTTCAATCCGAAAGGGAAGGGACGTCGGAGGAGCAAAGTCGGCTAGCAAGGGAGGAGGTAGGCCGATCTTCCTCTCTCTCTCTCTCTCTCTCTCTCTCTCTCTCTCTCTCTCTCTCTCTCTCTCTCTCTCTCTCTCTCTCTCTCTCTCTCTCTCTCTCGGAAGCAAGGACGATGGGATATGGGGGTCGGGACGGAGATCCCGATCTTGGGAGCTCGTCGGTTTGGAGCTTCGGCTTTGGTGGATTTGTGGCTACAGGAGGCGACGAGTAGAGCTCTGTCGGGGACCTTGATCGGCTTCGACAATGGGGGAAGAAGTCGTCGGGAGTGGGAGAGGAGCTCGAACAGAGCAATTCGCGTGTGTGAGCTGAAGGGAGAAGTTGCGTCCAAGAGCAGCAACGAACGCTGGGTCGGTATTTAACGACGTCTGGGGTCGTTCGATCGAGGTGAGTCGCGAGATTTGCGCAGGAAACACAGAGATTCGACTCCAACAGCGTCGATTTCAGCGGGATTCGCGGATTTCTTCGACGGATACGAGGTACGGAGCGAGATTGCTGCACGATTTCGACTGGAATTGCGGATCCGATGGGCAATGTATGATTTTGAACTTCTTCTCTCTTTTTTTTTTCCCCTTGGATTTAGTATACAGGTCAACACAAAGAAAGATGGAAGCTGGCGGATGTGCGTTGACAGCAAAGCTATCACTATAGGAAAATCGTCAATTACCGGTGGATTTCTCCGGCGGCTTCCCAGAGGCCTATTTTTTTGGCGGTTTTCCGTCTTCTTTCTAGCAGCCTAAATTTTAGAAAAAAATACCGGTGGCTGTCCGGCGGTTTTGTTTCCGGCAGCTATTCCCTCGATTTTCCGACGGCTTTTAATAATTAATTTAATTAATTATTTTTTTAATTTATTTTAATTTACTATTAATTTATTAATTAATTATTAATTTATTTTAATTAATTATTAATTTAATAACTTAGTCTAATTAAGTATTAATAAAATAAGAAATTTAATTAATTATTAACTTTAATATTTTATTTTTTTATTAATTTTTAATCATAATTTTAATATGATATAGTTTAAATAAATTATAATATACAATTTAACACATTTTCTATCTCAGCATAATGGTTGGGACTTAGCAAAATTGAGGGGACATGGTTCGAATCCCGGGCAGGCCGTTCGGCGGACAGCGCGGGTAGGCTGTCCAGCAGGCAACTAGCAGGGCGGGAGTTCGGGCGGTCAGGGATGGAGAACGACTAGGCAATGGGCAGCGCAGCTCGGGCAACGGGCAGCTGGGCAGGGCGGGGGTTCTTGGGCAGTCGTTTTTTTTAAAAAAAAATTAGATATTTTCCGGCAGCTTTTTGGCCGCCGGAAAACTGCTTGAAATATTTACCGCCGGAAAATACCACTGGTGGGAAAAATTTGTGTCACACCACGCAGATTTTTATTTTCTCCTATTTTGTAATCGAATACTACATTGAGAATAAAGTACAGTCTCGAGAGGCCGACACAATAAATTACAATGGATTCAATATCAGAATAGGATGTTGAAAATTGATATTTCTATAATTAAACATAGTTCAAAGAATAACATATCATCTCAAAAGATGAACATGAAATTCTATAGAATATGTTTAAAGATAGAAATATGTTTTTGAAAAAGTTTATTCATTCTTTTGTTTAGATATGACAAGAAGAATATTATATTATCTTAAAAGACGAACATAACATTCTTCAAGATATCCAAAAGCGAGAATGAGTTTTATAAAATTCATCATTTCTAAAGTTGAATATAACAAGTATAATATTATATTATCTGAAAAGATAATAATAACATTCTACAAGTCTATTCAAAATTAAAAATAAGGTTATAAAAATATCTACGTTCCCAAAGATTCTTCCCTTGTTTTATACGAATAAAACAAGGTTTATTTTAGTCTGGGGTTCTCAAATCCCTATAGGAGCAAGCTCCTATAGTTAATTACATCCTAGGAGGAATGCTCCTAAGAAAGCTCTCGATTAAAGCAGTGGTTTCATACCCTTTTGACTACAAAGTAGAAGACAAAGAACAGAAGTAAAGAATTTTCAAGGAGAAAGCTCAATATTGAACATTTATTAGTGAGTCAAAGAAGGAAAAGTAGGAGGAGCCAGATTCTGAGAAGCTCAGAGGCAACCTCAATCTATCCTATGTTGGGCTTTACATTTTAAGAGAGAAATTTTATGTTTAAGTTGACATTTTATTAGAAATTTGAGATTTATATTCTCTGAGGGTGAGGACTTAAGATCTAAAAAGAATCTGCCTAAGAACCTAAATCTAATTTGGGTACTACAAAGTAGCGACCCGAACCTAACTAATGAAGTGCAAATCTGGACTTACCCCGGCCTGGATTGGGGAGCCAGCTAACCACCTAGGCTCTTTAAAACCATGTGTCCAGTCTCTTATGAAAGATGGGTAGGGATGTTGTTTAAGTTTTAAGGAATTGGGGCTGACATCTAAGACAATTCCTAATTAGCCCCTCAACTTATGTAGGGTGATAAATGTCTAGAAATGCAATTAATATTTTAGACTCTTTTTAATTTGTATCTAATGCAATGCATGCTAATTGACTCGAATGCATAAAATGAATATGAAGCAGTTTAAAAATTAGGCTTAGAAAATAGGTTTTCCCTAGAGATTGCACAACTTCCCATTGACAGAACTGCACCCTCATAGGTCAAGTGGTCTGCCAGAACCCGCAGGCGGGGAGGTGCCTAATAAGGAAGAGAAAGTATTAATATGCTTATGTTGACTCTCGGCGGTCCCGAACTTACTTCTTAGGTCGTTAGAGTTACTATATGAGCCTAAAAATTTTTATTTAAAATTACAAATAGAAGACTTTTAAGCGTACCCTTATGAAAAAAATCTCTTCGATTCGAATCCAGGCTAAAATAAAATACGGCATGCAAAGTCCTAAAAAAAATCTACTACACAAACAACGTAAACAATCAATTTTAATAATCCAAATATAATGTCCAATGTCCAATGTTCATATTACACCAGAATTTGCAGAAAAGTAAAGTGGCCGGGCACCACTGCCAACAAACCCGGATTCTAATCCTAAGAATGACGCAAGTGATTTTTTTAAACTGGGATATACTATTCCTTGACTCTTTATTTCTTCATCTTCTTTCTTCAATCTTCTCGTTCTGCCTTTTCTTCTTCTACGAGCTTCTAGGGTCTGCCGGGTTCTGGATATCCAAATGAAAAGAAACTCATCCCTAAGAGGGGTATTTTCTTTTCTATTTGGATATTGAATCATCCTAATTTGACTTTCCAAATAAAAGAGAATAATCCTTTAAGGTATATTTTCCTTTCTTTAGATTCCAAATTGGATGTAATATCTCATTTTCAAAAAAAAAATCACTTTCATATTTATTGACTCTTGATATATTATATTTACATTACATTTCATTTCACAGAAAGGGAAAAAAAATCTAGTCCACCTGCAGGGTTATCCTAAGCAATTTATAATAAAAATCATCCCACGCAGTTATATATATATACAATTGAATTTAAATTATTAAGCCACACTTGGCCACACTCTTCTTCATTTGGGGGCTAAGCAGCTGAAGCACCTGTATCATTTATTTATTATTAATTAATTAGCCCCCTTTTTCTGCCCTGCATGAGTGTGGCCACATGCAGAAAATCATATTAACAATCCAGATCGCTCCTAACCTATGGGTAATCTAATCGTTAATCAAATCACAACACATAGTACAGTAAAAATAAACAAACACACCAACATTTCACAACCAGCATGCAATAAAACTCGAGAAAAAGCCCGTCACAGTGCAGTAAGGAAATAAACACCGGCCTAACCTAAAACTAGAGTCGGTTGTCCTAACAAACAAATCTAAGTGTATGCAATAGGTTATGTGGTTTTGATATGTCCTAGGTCAATTATTGGCTAAAGTTTTCTAATTGATTGAATTTTAATTTAAAAATATTCACTAATTCTAAGGTGAGGTGTCACTAAATTTTCTATGTTATAAGTTTCTATCCTAAAGTGTGCATGCATCCTAAGTCTAAGTTTTCTAAGACTCAGTCCTTAATTTTTGTCCTTAAGTGTCACTACTGTTGTATAGGGTGAAATTTTTGTTATTACTAACCCTTAGGACTTTGAGCGTGTGTAAAAGGGGTTTAAGGATCTAAAAGCAAATAAAAGTAAACCTAATAAAATTGAAGTTACTACAGGGACCTAAAAGGGAAGGGTTTACGCACACCACATCAAGGGGCCCCTAAAGGTTTTCTAAGTTTAGAAATACTCATAGTCACCGGGGGCTACGACCCAGTGGTTTCGCCCGTAGCACCTCTACCCGGCTGGATAGAGGCGACTGACGTCATTAGCTCCTTATCCTTTTGTTCCCTCGACCGGTACCATTCCTCGTAGTTTATGCAAATAAAACAGGGAAAACAAGGAAAAGAGGGAGTTCGGGATTTCTGTGTGAGAGGGAGGCTACAAGTTTTTTGTGTCATGTATGAGAGGAAGAGGCTTGGGGTATGTGTCATGTATGAGAGGAGGAGGCTTGGACGTTTTTTTTGGGTTGAGGGAGAAGGAGAGTGGGTGGTTATGGGTTGAGGGAGAGGGAGAGTGGGTGGTTATGGGTTGTTGCTGAACCCTTTGACCGTGGACCGTTCGTTTGACATTTGAAGGCCTTAATGATTTCGGAATTTGGTGATCTTAGGCTCATTGGATTTGTCTCGTCGAGCCGTTCGATTTGAGTATAAGCTCGTCAAAATCGGAGACCGTTTGGTAACTCAAATTGCGGTTTGAACCTTCCAACAACGCTTTGAGCCCTTGATTTGGACTCATTTGAGCTCGGATTGGGTTGATCTTGGTGTCGTTGGGTTTGTATTCCTGAGACGCTCAGTTCGACTGTAAGTTTGCTGAAATCGGAGTTTGGATGGTCTCCGAATTAATTTTTGAAGTTTCCAAACTTGATTTTGCATCGAGATTCGTGCCGATTAAGATAATTTTTGACGACGTATCAATTATTATTATATATATACTTGTGACGAGTCAAAACGGGTTAATCGGAGCTATTGAAATCGAATTCAATTTGAGTTAATTTGATTTAATTTTAATTCGATTGGTGAATTGATTTGAGCCCAATAATATATCAATTTGATTGAAAATAAATTAGATTGAGTCGATCGACATCGACGAATCAAAAATCGAGCCTGATTTGAGTTGAGTGATAGGTTCGAGTCGATGCTACGTCAGTGGGCGTCCACCTAAGAGAAATCCTATTGGATGACGTCTATGCTAGGTTACGGAAACCTAGGAGCTAGATATTGATTCTGGGAAAATCAACCTCAAATAATGAGGTCAACAAATGGACCCCCAATAGGCATGATAAACTTGCCAAAGTTTATCGTGCGTATTGGCGTTGACCGAAATGATCAACTAGTTCAAGAGTTGAAATTGAAAGTCTTAGTATATGAAGTGAAGGAATTTTGATGTTTGACAGAAAATTATGATAAAGGTTGATAGAGTTTCAAGTCGATTCAGTGATTTTGAAGTTGATGTCGACATTGATGCTTTAGTTATTTGAATGTAGTTTGGCATGAATAGAGATTTTGAATGTGATTTTGGTTTGAATATGATTTTGATAAGACTAGAGTCTTCTTTCTAGTCCAAGAGAAAGGATGCCACCAAGTGGGCACTTACACCTAACTCAACGAACTAAAGGGCGTCTTATAAGAAAAGAAAGCAACCTATGGAAAAGATTGTATTTAATCTTGGAAGGTTTAAAAATTTAAGTTTTACACTAGGATGGTGCCATGAGGGGCGTTCTCCAACTCTAGCGAATGATCGTGAGGAAAGGATGCCTAAGTGTGGGGACTCACACCTAACCTCAGAGGATCAGATTTAAGGTTTAAAATTTACACTAGGATGGTGCCACGAGGGGCGTTCTCCAACTCTAGCGGATGATCGTAAGGAAAGGATGCCTAAGTGTGGGGACTCACACCTAACCTTAGAGGATCGGATGATCATATGAAAAGGAAGCCTAAGTGTGGGGACTCACACCTAATCATAGAGGATCGATTTAAGATTTAAAATTTAATGAAGAGAAGATGCCGCTGGGGATGCTTATACTT
Organism: Dendrobium huoshanense; assembly: GCA_016618105.1. Taxonomy (NCBI): domain Eukaryota; kingdom Viridiplantae; phylum Streptophyta; class Magnoliopsida; order Asparagales; family Orchidaceae; genus Dendrobium; species Dendrobium huoshanense. The sequence continues at coordinate 63,824,406 of CM028344.1, forward strand.
CACTTCGGGACGAAGATTAGGATGCCACTAGGGATGCTTATACCTAACTCCAAAGATGTCAATAGGATGCCGTAGGAGGACTTATACCTAAAGACATATTTAAGATTTAGAATTTAATGAAGAGAAGATGCCGCTGGGGATGCTTATACTTCTCCTCGGAACGAAGATTAGGATGCCACTAGGGATGCTTACTCCTAACTCCAAAGATGTCAATAGGATGTCGTAAGAGGACTTATACCTAAAGACGGATTTAAGATTTAGAATTTAATGAAGAGAAGATGTCGCTGTGGATGCTTATACTTCTCCTCGGGACGAAGATTAGGATGCCACTAGGGATGCTTATTCCTAACTTCAAAGATGTCAATAGAATGCCGTAGGAGGACTTATACCTAAAGACGAATTTAAGATTTAACATTTAATGAAGAGAAGATGCCGCTAGGGATGCTTATACTTCTCCTCGGAATGAAGATTAGGATGCCACTAGGGATGCTTACTCCTAACTCCAAAGATGTCAATAGGATGCCGTAGGAGGACTTATACCTATAGACGAATTTAAGATTTAGAATTTAATGAAGAGAAGATGCCACTAGGGATGCTTATACTTCTCCTCGGAATGAAGATTAGGATGCCACTACAGATGCTTACTCCTAACTCCAAAGATGTCAATAGGATGCCGTAGGAGGACTTATACCTAAAGACGGATTTAAGATTTAACATTTAATGAAGAGAAGATGCCGCTAGGGATGCTTATACTTCTCCTCGGAATGAAGATTAGGATGCCACTAGGGATGCTTACTCCTAACTCCAAAGATGTCAATAGGATGCCGTAGGAGGACTTATACCTAAAGACGGATTTAAGATTTAAAATTTAATGAAGAGAAGATGCCCCTAGGGATGCTTATACTTCTCCTCGGAATGAAGATTAGGATGCCACTAGGGATGCTTACTCCTAACTCCAAAGATATCAATAGGATGCCGTAGGAGGACTTATACCTAAAGACGGATTTAAACAGGATTGGTTGTCGTAAGAGCGGACTTAAGCCAGAAAGCCAATAGGATGCCGTAAAAGCGGACTTAGACCTAAAGACTGATTTAAACTGGATTGGCTGCCGTAAAAGCGGACTTAAGCTAGAAAGCCAATAGGATGCCGTAAAAGCGGACTTAGACCTAAAGACTGATTTAAACAGGTTTGGCTGCCGTAAGAGCGGACTTAAGCCAGAAAGCCAATAGGATGCCGTAAAAGCGGACTTAGACCTAAAGACTGATTTAAACTGGATTGGCTGCCGTAAGAGCAGACTTAAGCCAGAAAGCCAATAGGATGCCGTAAAAGCGGACTTAGACCTAAAGACTGATTTCAGGGTGGTGAATTTTTAAAGTAAAGTTGATTTCTTTAAAGCTTTGAATCTTTTCCCTCAACCACAAATGACATTGACAACTTGCAAATGTTATACTAGAGATCATAAGCTTTTATATATGTCATTTTCTAGAAGGGAAAGAAAAAATATTTTAACGATTGACAGACTTGAAAATCTTTTGATTAAAATTTTGTTTTATCCTCCATTATGAATGATCTTTATAACTTACAAATAATCCACTAAAGAATATGTTTTTATATCAGATCATCATATATGAGGAAAACAAAAGGGGAGTAGTTTGATCATCTTTGATAAGTAAAGACTTAACAAAGCATCTCGACCACAAAAGGAGAAATGCAAGATCTTGATTAAAGATTGATTCTATGATTGAATTTATTTTGATTAACTCAAAGAAAATCATATGAATTTTCTAGAGTTCTCATTCACTTATATGTTATAAGAGAACTAAATGCAACATGATAAAATTTTCCTTAGAAAATTTTAACTTTTGCATGAGTTGTTATAAAAACAATGAGTATATTTGAGTATCCTTTATAGTGAAAACACTAAGGAATATCAAATACTCACAATGATTGAGAAAAGTTTGATTTTCATAAAAAAGTGAAAGATTTATTTTTCATTTGATAATTCTCTTATAATATTTGAAAGTGATCATTTAAGTTTTAATCATCTTAACCCAATGAAAATGACAGATGGGAAAAGATTTAAAAACTCAACGAATAATTGGTTGACTCCTCCTAAATTAAATAGTTTGAATATGACCATAATGAGTTTAATCAAAATATCCAAAACTTAACAATTTTCTTTAAAGAAAAATATAGTTTCAAAGATTTTGAATTTCAATGCTATAGAAAGATCCTTTAATGGGGATAGAGTTGTTTAGACTCTAACATCCGATTCTAGTTTATGAAAAAGTGAAGATATACCTTGAATTAAATGTTATGTCTATTTGACGAAGCCATCATAGACTCCATCGGGAATAGAATCCCTCCAATTCTAACATCCAAGATTAGTCAATAATGAACTAGGTCAAATTGTAGTTTGATTTTGTTTTGAAGTTTGACAAAGATTTAAACAAAGGTATCATCGACATCACTAAGGATAGAACCCCTCATGTTCTAACATCCTAGTTCAGTTAATAATAGATTTAAATTTGGACTTGACATCTACTCATAATGAATGAGAACATTAGACAATTATCTCAAAACCAACAAAGGGATGTCCTTTAGTTTAGTTTCAAAATTTTGAATCCAAAGGAAGTGATTTTTATATCCATAAATATCACTTTAGATTATCTAGCATCAGGATCATATCTAGAATCTCATTCAAATTGGAAGATGTTCAAAAGAGAGTTGAAGATATTTGGATAATAGTTTGTTTATGCATCTTAATTGGGTTAGATATATGAAACCCAATAATGCACAACCAGCACCATTATAATTCCATTTAGATTGATCATCTATGTGATTTTTCTTGATAATGATTTGAAAATCTAAACTAACCTACTCAAGTTTGCTAACTAGAGAGGTCTCGAGACTTAGATTTTGTTAACCCAGATCAAAGCTCCCTACAAGTAAAACTGGGGTTTCCTTCTTTATGTTTTCATTGAAATAAGAATTATATCAAAAGAGAATCAAATTGGAGGTAGAAAATTAATATTTTCAAATCTTGTAGATGATATTTATATTTTACATCTAATAGAACATCAATGCTTGATGATGAACCAAAATTTTGAATTCTCAAAATCAAGTGTTAAAAAATACTAAAGGATGAATGGATCCTTTGATATTCAAGATTTAGAATGGGAAGCCATCCTTATTTTTTTTTATATTTTATTTTTTTTTTCTTTCTTCACCTTTTTTTTTTTTAAGGAGGCTTCCTCTATTTAAATTTTGAAAAGATTATTTCAGTTATAAAATCATCTTCCAAGTATAAGAGTAAAAAAAAATTAACCCTCTTATACAAGAAAGATGGATTTATAAATTGGACCCAATCCTATAGTATGAATAAACAACTTGAATGAGATCATTATGAAACAAGTTCATCAACTTGCAAGATGCCTATAAGATGTATAACGATAAGAAGATGAATAAGACTTCCACCTTCTCCAATTTCAATTTGACATAAATCTTAATTCAAATTAAGTTATTTATGAATATTATAATGGGTAAACCCAAATATGATAATAATTTTTTTTTATATCACTTCTGAAGAAGGAAACCATTAAAGATGTAATGAAGTCGACTAACTTAGTATCAATTCAAGAAATGTCAATTTATTTTGATGGAAAATCACATGATAGAGGGAATATTAACCATATCATGGATTAACTATAATAAAGAACCTTGAATCGTCCTAAGTTTTTGACCAAACAAAAATTTAAGATGATCAATCTTAACAAGATTTGCTCATGAGTTTTCTCAAATGGAGTAATAAAGCTAAGAGTAAACTTAGCTAATATTTGATTTAAAAATATTACCATAAGAGAAAACTACATATAATGAACAAAAGCTTTTATATAACTTATCTATTTATCTTCATCGCATACCTTAAGATCCACATTCTATCAGAGTTAAACCACGTGATAGAGGACAAATCGTCGTATCCATGTAGTACCCTTAAGAAATATGATTTAAAAGCATCTTAAATTCTAACCTACAAGAAGGCTTAAAGATGAGGGAATTCAAAATATTTTAAAACTTCAATATATCAACCAATAATTATTCATTCCTAAGATTAGAGAAATCATAATATGGTTGAATATGAGATTTGAAAATATATTTGAATTTAATTCAGACGATTGCTAGGAACTTAGCAAAATTAGCTTAACTTTTATGCTTTGAGATTTCAAAAGGAAATGGGATTAAATATATCTTCATCTAAAACATTAATCCACCCAAGTGGAGGGAGGGAGGGAATACACTTTTCTTTTTAGCATTGATAACCATTGGTTTTATTCTTTAAGTGTTTAGAGGAGTCAACCACAATGAAGTTTTTTTTTTATATATATATTTTAAAGAAAATAGAGGTAAATTTCTTTTAAGAGAAATCAACCTTCTACCTTTTCTAACAAAAATGATTTTCACAAGCTTTACTTAGATTTGAACCTTCAAACTTTTCTCAAATTAAATCGAATTTAATCTTGAAAATCTTGCAGATTCTGGACCCTATCCTAGCAAACATATCAAGCTACAAAGGACATGTAACTACAATAAGTTATTAGGATAAGCAGAAAGTTTTGATTTGAAGGTTTGAGCTTTTGGACCATATCCTACCACACATATTAAGCTATAAAAAAATATATAACTATAATATGTTGGTTTAGATAAGGAGAAAACTTTGATTTAAAAGCTCAAATTTTCTTGAGATTTGTCCAACCACATATTGAGTTATAAAAATATATAACTGCAACATATTAACTAGGACACAGAAGTTTAAAATTTTTGAAGACTTAAAGTTATTCAGACCCAATCCAAATAATACATTAAGTTACTAAAAGAAGTAACTATACATATTACTAAAGATTGGGCAAAGAAATTTTGGACCCAGTGCTAAGTCAAACATCAAGCTACAAGAAAAATATAACTACAACATTCGAATTAGCACGGGGATTTTCTTTACAAAAAGGTCGTACAAAGATCTTCCCGTTGTTTTCTAACGGGGTCCAAAATAAGACCTCTAAAATTTATTTAGATACCGGCCAAATTATCCAAGAATGAAATGAATAAAAGAACCGGCGGAAGAAAGGTAGTTACAACCTATGATGAGCACAAGTATACTACCGATTAAAGGGTATAAAATACTGCTAAAGATGGAGAGAGGATTGATCCCCAGCGGAGTCGCCAGAAAAACCTTGGTGGGAAAAATTTGTGTCACACCACGCAGATTTTGATTTTCTCCTATTTTGTAATCGAATACTACATTGAGAATAAAGTACAGTCTCGAGAGGCCGACACAATAAACTACAATGGATTCAATATCAGAATAGGATGTTGAAAATTGATATTTCTATAATCAAACATAGTTCAAATAATAACATATCATCTCAAAAGATGAACATGAAATTCTATAGAATATGTTTAAAGATAGAAATATGTTTTTGAAAAAGTTTATTCATTCTTTTGTTTAGATATGGCAAGAAGAATATTATATCATCTTAAAAGACAAACATAACATTCTTCAAGATATCCAAAAGCGAGAATGAGTTTTATAAAATTCATCATTTCTAAAGTTGAATATAACAAGTATAATATTATATTATCTGAAAAGATAATAATAACATTCTACAAGTCTATTCAAAATTAAAAATAAGGTTATAAAATTATCTACGTTCCCAAAGATTCTTCCCTTGTTTTATACGAATAAAACAAGGTTTATTTTAGTCTGGGGTTCTCAAATTCCTATAGGATCAAGCTCCTATAGTTAATTACATCCTAGGAGGAATGCTCCTAAGAAAGCTCTCGATTAAAGCAGTGGTTTCATACCCTTTTGACTACAAAGTAGAAGACAAAGAACAGAAGTAAAGAATTTTCAAGGAGAAAGCTCAATATTGAACATTTATTAGTGAGTCAAAGAAGAAAAAGTAGGAGGAGCCAGATTCTGAGAAGCTCAGAGGCAACCTCAATCTATCCTATGTTGGGCTTTACATTTTAGGAGAGAAATTTTATGTTTAAGTTGACATTTTATTAGAAATTTGGGATTTATATTCTCTGAGGGTGAGGACTTAAGATCTAAAAAGAATCTGCCTCAGAACTTAAATCTAATTTGGGTACTACAAAGTAGCGACCCGAACCTAACTAATGAAGTGCAAATCTGGACTTACCCCGGCCTGGATTGGGGAGCCAGCTAACCACCTAGGCGCTTTAAAACCATGTGTCTAGTCTCTTATGAAAGATGGGTAGGGATGTTGTTTAAGTTTTAAGGAATTGGGGCTGACATCTAAGACAATTCCTAATTAGCCCCTCAACTTATGTAGGGTGATAAATGTCTAGAAATGCAATTAATATTTTAGACTCTTTTTAATTTGTATATAATGCAATGCATGCTAATTGACTCGAATGCATAAAATGAATATGAAGCAGTTTAAAAATTAGGCTTAGAAAATAGGTTTTCCCTAGAGATTGCAAAACTTCCTATTGACAGAACTGCACCCTCATAGGTCAAGTGGTCTGCCAGAACCCGCAGGCGGGGAGGTGCCTAATAAGGAAGAGAAAGTATTAATATGCTTATGTTGACTCTCGGCGGTCCCGAACTTACTTCTTAGGTCGTTAGAGTTACTATATGAGCCTAAAAATTTTTATTTAAATTTACAAGTAGAAGACTTTTAAGCGTACCCTTATGAAAAAAATCTCTTCGATTCGAATCCAGGCTAAAACAAAATACGGCATGCAAAGTCCTAATAACCCTTAGGGTGAAATTTTTGTTATTACTAACCCTTAGGACTTTGAGCGTGTGTAAAAGGGGTTTAAGGATCTAAAAGCAAATAAAAGTAAACCTAATAAAATTAAAGTTACTACAGGGACCTAAAAGGGAAGGGTTTACGCACACCACATCAAGGGGCCCCTAAAGGTTTTCTAAGTTTAGAAATACTCACAGTCACCGGGGGCTACGACCCGGTGGTTTCGCTCGTAGCACCTCTACCCGGCTGGATAGAGACGACTGACGTCATTAGCTCCTTATCCTTTTGTTCCCTCGACCGGTACCATTCCTCGTAGTTTATGCAAATAAAACAGGGAAACAAGGAAAAGAGGGAGTTCGGGATTTCTGTGTGAGTGGGAGGCTACAAGTTTTTTGTGTCATGTATGAAAGGAAGAGGCTTGGGGTATGTGTCATGTATGAGAGGAGGAGGCTTGGACGTTTTTTTTGGGTTGAGGGAGAAGGAGAGTGGGTGGTTATGGGTTGAGGGAGAGGGAGAGTGAGTGGTTATGGGTTGTTGCTGAACCCTTTGATCGTGGACCGTTCGTTTGACATTTGAAGGCCTTAATGATTTCGGAATTTGGTGATCTTAGGCTCATTGGATTCGTCTCGTCGAGCCGTTCGATTTGAGTATAAGCTCGTCAAAATCGGAGACCGTTTGGTAACTCAAATTTCGGTTTGAACCTTCCAATAGCGCTTTGAGCCCTTGATTTGGACTCATTTGAGCTCGGATTGGGTTGATCTTGGTGTCGTTGGGTTTGTATTCCTGAGACGCTCAGTTCAACTGTAAGTTTGCTGAAATCGGAGTTTGGATGATCTCCGAATTAATTTTTGAATTTTCCAAACTTGATTTTGCATCGAGATTCGTGCCGATTAAGATAATTTTTGACGACGTATCAATTATTATTATATATATACTTGTGACGAGTCAAAACGGGTTAATCGGAGCTATTGAAATCGAATTCAATTTGAGTTAATTTGATTTAATTTTAATTCGATTGGTGAATTGATTTGAGCCCAATAATATATCAATTTGATTGAAAATAAATTAGATTGAGTCGATCGACATCGACGAATCAAAAATCGAGCCTGATTTGAGTTGAGTGATAGGTTCGAGTCGATGCTACGTCAGTGGGCGTCCACCTAAGAGAAATCCTATTGGATGACGTCTATGCTAGGTTACGGAAACCTAGGAGCTAGATATTGATTCTGGGAAAATCAACCTCAAATAATGAGGTCAACAACCACAGGAAATATTTTTCTGACGTCTGTTTTACTGACAAAATTTTGCCGTCGAAAAGCCGCTAGAAATTTATAAAACCGCCGGAAAAAGACCATTTTCCGCAGAAAAATGATGCCGGAAATGATTGATTTTCTGTAGTGTATCAACAAAATAATGGTGAAATATCATTTTCATATGCCGCGTCTTGAAGAAACGCTCAACAAGCTTGCGGGTGCGACTATATTTTTGAAGCTTGATTTGTGAAGCGGATATCACCAAATCAACATTCGACCCGACAAAGGCTAGAAGACCACTTTTAAGACACGAGAGGGCTTGTACGAGTGGTGAGTTATGTCATTCGGGCTATGCAACACACCTGCGACGTTTATGCGGCTGATGAACGAAGTTCTCAAACTGGTTCTTGGGAAGTGTTGTGTCATTTATTTTGGCGACATTCTTTATTTTTAGCCCAACTGCTCAAGATCATCTAACACATCTCTTATCTGTTTTTGAAATCCTGAGAGCACATGAGCTCTATCTTAACTTTCCTAAGTTTGAGTTTGCAATAGGTTCTGTCCTTTTCCTTGGGTTCATCATCTCTAGTGGTGGTATACTTATGTATCCACAAAAAGTCCGCGCAATAACAGATTGGCCAGTTCCACAATCTATCTGTGAAGTTTGGAGCTTCCTTGGACTAGCAAATTTCTACCATCGATTTATACGTGGTTTCAGCATTATTGTGGCACCCCTCACGGATTGCCTCAAGGATAAAATACTGCACTGGACTCAAGATCAATAAAATAGTTTTGAAACTATCAAATGTGCACTGAGTTCATCCCTGGTGTTTGCCATTTCCGACTTCAACAAACCGTTTCATGTGGACATAGATGCATCCGCCATGGGCGTTGGGGCTGTCCTATCACAAGAAGATCGGCCTATTGAACTTTTCAATGAAAAACTGAGTCTAACCCACCAGAATTGGCCCACCTACGAGCAAGAATTATACGCCGTTGTCCGAGCGTTGAAGCAATGGGAGCATTATTTTCTCCATCAGGATTTCATCTTGAACAGCGACAATCATGCTCTCTAATTTATTAATAGCCAAAACACGATAAATAAGATGCATGCGAGGTGGATCAACTTTTTACAATGATTTAGTTTCGTCTTGAAACATAAATCAGGAGCACAAAGCAGAGTCGCGGATGCACTAAGTCTACACACCACTTTAGTAATCAAGCTGCATACTGAATTACAAGGACTCCAAAGTCTTAAAGAGTTATATGCCATAAATTGTTGACCTCATTTTTGTATGAAGTCACTTGGACTACTCTTGACCCTAAATTAATTTAATTTTCAAATCAATTCAAATTTTAGGATCCTCCAAGAATCCTGACCCTAGGATCTATGCTAGGATTCTTCTAGAGCTTAGACCTTAGGAGCTACTCTAGATCCTAAACTTCTTCTAGATTCCAAGTTCTAGGAATTTCTTAGCCTATAGGATTCTTCTAGATTCCTAATTTTAAGTTCCATTCAAACCTTAGGATCTACCTAGATCTTAGGTCAATTAAGCCAAATCCAAGGTCCAAAGATTTTGTCCTAAAGGCCTTTTCCGTTGAATTTTCAAACACTTTGAAACCTAGTCAAATGACCTCCGATTCAGAGTCTGTCAGTTGCATACTGATAGGACATGTCTCTGGAGGCAACCCTCCAAATTTGAGCCCATTCTGAGGTCTCTAACCTCAGAAACTTAATCAAAATCCACAGGCTGTAAAACCTTCAAATATTTACAGCCTATGCCACTGGACTTGTCACTTTGAAGATTCTGACCTTAGAGCCTTCACCAAAGCCTCTAGTCACTTCCAGACCTTTAATCTTGATATGTTGAACATTAAACTATATTTTTCTGGACCCACTTTGACCCCCAGTTGACCAGGGGTCAAAATGACCAAAATACCCCTATGGGGCTCAAATGTTGATTTTCAACCAAACGATCTCCGAATTGAACGCAACCACCTCCAGCAAATTTCAAATGTCATTTCAAACCTATTGGACCCTTTTCCAACCCTTGGGTCAATCTAGTTGACCAAGTCAACAGTTTTGACCCAAATGGCCCTTTAAGGGTCTAAATAGGTATTTTGAACCAAATGACCTTCCTAGACCCTGAAACCACATCCAATAGACTCTAAATATCATTTTGAATCTGTTGAACCCATTTCTAAACCCTGGACCTAATTGGTTGACCAAGTCAACTAATTTTGGCTTAAGGACCCATTTAAGCCCTCTTGAACCATTTGACCCATTTGAACAATTCGAATTCTCAAACCATTTTCAAAGCATGATTGAAACTCATTCAAATTTATTTGAAGTTGATTCACCTTGATTTGACTTGGTCAACCATTGTCCTATGGTCAAATCTTCTTATGAATAGGTTGTTTCAATTAAATAAATTGAATCTAAGCCTTGATATTTCTTCCAAGCTAATTCATCAAATCAGCTCCCTAAACCACTCTAGCTGCCACCTCACCCATGTTTGACTATTTGACCAGTCAAACAGTCAACATGACGTTTTAAATGAAATAAGGGTGATTAAACAAACTCCTTAAGCTAATCCAACCCATTTAATTCCTCTCCAGCTGTTTGAAGACTCTCTAGAACCTTCCCACAGCTGTTCTTAACCCTTAGATTAAGATCCAATGGCTTAAATCAATCCCTCATGCTTTCATAAGGACAAAGCCACTTTCCAAGTGGCATGTCCTTTGTCCTTTTGATCCTCTGCCCCTAACCACCCCAGGGACAGGTGGCTTGATCTTAGGAGCCCTTCCAGTCAATCCCAGCCTTTCAATTGGCCTGGGGACATTTGAATAGGGCAAAAACCTCCTTTGAAGCTCTCATTCGCACCCTATCTCTCTCTCTCTCTCTATCCAAGCTCTCCCATACCCAGCCTCCGGTCCTCCAGAGCTTTAAGCTTCTCCCATAGTCATTCCCAACTAAACCCCGGCGATCAAATCTATCTCCGGCGATCTTCCGGCGAGCAAAGGGCCAAATCCCTCTAAGGCTTGAAGCTCTCGATCGGAGGCGTTTCAGGCCAGGGTTTCTTCTACAAAAAGGAGCGTGGACAGCCTACAAATGCAACACGCCTTTAAACGGATTAATCCGTCCATTAAATGAGGTATAATATCAAACCCTAGTTTAAGACATCTAGCTTAAATAACTTTTGATATAATCCGTCTTAGGGTATGAAATTATATCCCCATTATTTCTGTTCACTGTGGTAATCTAGGATTAAAATTTTAAGCCATTTCATCTATTATATCGCCTGAACGAGCCAAAAAAATGGGTTCTAGGGTGCTCTCGCGGCTCAGTCCAGGCCCGCCTTTTTGGGACCGTTGATCACTCGATCAACGGTTCTGATCGAGCCGTTCCGTGGTCTGTTCTAACCGTGTATCTGTTTGGCATTCGATTTTTTTTGTCCGGCGGCATCTAGACCCTTCGTTCAAAACCGCGGGATCCAGTTGCTGCCGTCTGATCTCTTCTTCATGAGATCGGATCGTGAGATCAGATCGAGGCCGTCGATCCCGAAACGCAAAGAATCGGACGGCCGTAGTTTGACGCTGACGTGGTTAAGTAAAACCGCGTCCAGCGCCCCGCGGCCGACGCGTGGCTGACCGCCGTCGCGCCGCCTCCGCGTTTTGACCCCGCGAACCAGAATGCGCCGCGTGTCTCACCAGCCGCTGTCTCTGGTTTGGCCGAACCAGAGAATGCCACGTGGCATTTCCGCCGCCAGCAATTTAAAAATGATTTAAATTAGTTTTAAATCATTTTTAAATTCAAATTTCTTTTAAAATTAATAGAAAATTAATTTTAATTAATAAAAAAATATTTTATATAATAAAATTATCATAAAATTAATTATTATATTTTAAAATTAATATCAATATAAAATATTACTTTTATATTAAATAGTTAAGTATTAAATATTAAATATTTTAAAACTAGTATTTATTTATATATAATTAAGTATTTTTGAGGTAATTAAATATTATATTTTAAATTTTAAAATACTTTAAAATTTCAGAAATAGTATGAATGTATTGAATTTTAAATTAATTTTAATTGTGTGTATATATATATATATATATATATATATATATATATATATATATATATATATATATATATATATATATATATATATATATATATATATATATATATATATATATATATATATATATATATATATATATATATATATGATACGTCATTACAAAATTAGCTTGATCGGGCACGAATCTCGAGGCAAAAACTAGTTGGAGACTTCAAAATTAAATTCAGGAGCATCCGAACTCCGATTTCAACGAGCTTACAGTCAAACTGAGCGTCTCGGAAATACGAACCCAACAACACCAAGATCGACCCAATCCGAGCCCAAATAAGTCCGAATCAAGAGTTCAAAGCGCTATCGGAAGGTTCAAACCGTAATTTGAGTTACCAAACGGTCCCCGATTTTGACGAGCTTATATTCGAATCGAACGACTCGACGAGACGAATCCAACGAGCCCAAGATCACTAAATTCCGACATCATTAAGGCCTCCAAATGTCCAACGAACGGTGCACGATCGTAGGATTCAATATCGACCGTCCATTTGACCACTCCCTATTCGCCCTTGATCTCACACCTATTTACGGACCATGCCACTCCAGAAAATCTATAAATAGAGCCCTCATTCTTCACAAGAGAGGATCTAAGCAAGAGAGAGAAGAAGAGAAGAGAAGGAGAGAGAGAAGGAAGGAGTTCCTCCTCGACAGCCGCCGGACCACCACCTGACCACCGCAGAACCTCGCCGGACCACCGCCAGACCACCGCAGAACCTCGCCGGACCACCACCGGACCACCGTAGGAATCTCGTCGGACCACCGCCGGACCACCGCAGGAACCTCGCCGGACCACCACAGGACCTCGCCGGACCACCACCTTAAGGCCCGACGTTCAGTCCCTACGTCCTACCAAAGACCCGACGTCTTGTTCAAGGCCCGACGTTCAGTCCCTACGTCCTGCCAAAGACCCGACGTCTTGTTCCAGGCCCTATACTCAGTCTCTACTTCCTGCCAAAGACCCGACGTCCCACTCAGGACCCGACGTTCAGTCCCTACGTCCTGCCGAAGACTCAACATCTTATTTAAGCCATTGTAATCTGTTCACCCCTGGAGGTGATCCAGTCCTTTGTAACCAATTCAAAATCTAGTGGAATCATTTTCAACTGGGCTAGGCCTCGTGGTTTTTTCCCTTGTAAGGGTTTTCCACGTAAAAAATCTTGTGTTCTCTGTGTGTGCTAGTTATACGTACAACGCTAAGACGTAGAATCAAATCTCTATCGCCGCGTAATTTCTAGCCCGCAACAGATTGGCGCCGTCTGTGGGAAGCTAATCCCACTACACTAAGGAATCCTCCAATGGTCAACAGGCATAGCCATCGCATCATGGGAACCTCCCGCTCTAATTCACACCAATCCAGGAATCAGTCCCTGAATCAAGGACGACAGGCATCTGCCTCCTTTCACCCCAATAACCGACACCCTATAGGAGAAGGAACTTCAGGGCCGTCCTTAGAAGAACGTATCAGAAAAATGGAGGAATCTCAAAATGAGATCCTTCAGCTTTTAAGGGGAGCTCGAGGACCAATGCCGGTACCCCAAGAAGATGTTCTTCTCCCGCAAGATCAGCCTGGATTTGAAGACATTCTTCATGTCGAAGTCCCCCTTCCTCCACCAAGGATGCGTCCTCCTACACGTCCAGAGAATGAGCTAGCCGATACAGCAAGCTCTACCCATCCTTCGCGCACGGGTCACCGACAGCATATGCCGCCAGACGTCCCCGAGGACTTAGACCAACAGCGTGTTACTGAACTCCCCCGTAATACTCTACGGCATGAGTTACGAAGATTAGTCCGAGAAGAGTTCCCCACAGGGGGTATCAGGCAGTCCCTTCACCAACGGGACATTCAGGAGTCATCACCTTTCACCGAAGCTGTCCTTCGATATCCCGTTCCGGCAAGATTCAAACTCCCAAATATTGATTCTTATGATGGGACTTCAGACCTCTATGAACATATCGATCACTACCGCACTATTATGCATATTCAGCAGGCCCCAGACGCTCTGCTCTGTCAAGTTTTTCCGGCTACCCTTAAAGGGCAGGCCCGGACATGGTTATACTCCCTACCCCCTCGGTCCATTCCCCTATTCGTTAAACTGGCCAAATTGTTTGTCGAACAATTTGTCGCCAACCGAAGGATGATTAAAGACTCCTCCCACCTTTCGGGGATACGACAGAATGAGGGTGAATCTCTCAAAGAATATTTTCAAAGGTTTTCTGCAGAAGCCCGACAAATTCCAGGGGTAGATCCCGAATTGCTACGAGGTGTATTTCTTGGAGGGCTTCGTCCAGGCCCTTTCTACTCGGCACTTATGCGAGAAACGGTCCATTCCTATGCGGATTTAATCCACCGAGTAGAGGCCCAAATTACTGCCGACGAAGCCATCAATGCTCATAGGAAGCAATTCGAGCAAACAACCGGAAAGCGAAAAAATCCCCCAGGGACGGAGAATCCCCCCTCACAAAGGAAGAAGCAAGGAAACTACAATCTTCCTCCTCGACCCTCACAGCCACGACGGGAGCCCCGACAAGAAAAAGAGTACACGCCACTTAATACCTTCCGAGCAAATGTATTAATGGCTATCCGAGACCAAGAGAGTGTAAAGTGGCCGTACCCTTTAAAGCCTAATACCGGAAACCAAGAACAGTATTGTCATTTCCACCGCAGTCGTGGACACACCACTGAAGCATGCAGGTAGCTCAAGGAGGAAATTGAGAGACTGATCCGACAAGGATATCTCCGACAGTTCATCAAGAATCCAACAGCTCGAGAAGAAACCGTTCCGACTGGGGGGCAAGATCAACAAAAACAGTCGACAAACAACCGCCAGATGGTCGGTGAGATTGAAACTATTTCTGGAGGCCCTTCAACGCCTTGCCAAATTCTAATCGCAGAGAACAAGGAGCCACCAAAGAAAAAGCTTCATGTCGATCACTCCATCACCTTCAAGGAGTCTGATCTAGAAGGTGTAAAGACTCCTCATCAAGACCCACTGGTGATTAGCGCAGGAATCGGCGACCCATGTTACAATGTTAAAAGGATCTTGGTAGACAATGGAAGCTCAGTAGATGTTTTATTCTACTCCACTTTTCTTAGCATGGGCCTATCTAGAGAGAAACTCCAGCCTGCTGCCGGTCCACTGTATGGATTTGACAACCGGCCTGTAAGAGTCGAAGGAACCATTACTCTTCCGGTTGTACTTGGAGAATTCCCCCGTCAAGTTGAGCACCCCATTCTATTCATTGTAGTGAAGTCCGAATCAGCCTACAATGCGATCTTTGGAAGACCACTTCAAACAATTTTCGGGGCTGTTGCTTCAATTCCCCACTTAAAGCTCAAGTTTCCTACCCCATCAGGGATCGGAACAGTACGAGGAGATCAACAAGTAGCACAGTCATGCTATCTTAGGCAGGCTCAACCACACTCATCAGTTACTCTAAGCATCGAAGACTTCAATCTTCGGAATGAAGATACCCCTCAAAGGGCCTCCCCTGTAGAAGATCTTACCTGTGTCTCCCTATCAGAAGAACATCCCTCGAGAACAGTACAGATCGGATCACTCCTCTCAGATACAGAGAAAAAAGAATATGTAGACTTTCTACGTACAAACCAAGACGTATTCGCATGGAGTTCAGCAGATATGCCCGGTATTAATCCTGAAATAATTATGCACTCCCTGAAGATCAACCCAGCATGTAAGCCAGTGATTCAAAAGAAACGAAATTTCGCCCTAGAACGTCAGCTGGCAATCGAACAGGAGGTTGATAAGCTTTTAAAAGCAAGATTTATAAGGGAAGTACACTACCCATCTTGGTTAGCCAACGTCGTGATGGTTCGGAAAACAAATGGGGCTTGGAGAATGTGCGTGGACTATACGGATCTCAATAAAGCTTGCCCCAAGGATAGCTTCCCGCTCCCCCGAATAGATCAGCTAGTCGACGCCACATCCGGACATCAGATGTTAAGCTTTATGGATGCCTACTCCGGATACAACCAAATACAAATGGATCCCGCCGATGAGGAGGCAACATCTTTTCAAACGGACAAAGGGTTATATTGTTATCTGGTAATGCCATTCGGGCTCAAAAATGCAGGGGCAACTTACCAACGACTTATGAATAAGGTTTTTAAGAACCTTATTGGGCGTACCATGGAAGTCTATGTGGACGATATGCTGGTGAAGAGCCTCGAGAAATCTCAGCATATCTCAGATTTGGAAGAATGTTTTAACCTTCTCCGATCTTACAACATGCGCCTCAACCCCTCCAAATGTGCATTTGGAGTCACCTCAGGAAAGTTTCTGGGATTCATGGTTACCCACCGAGGGATTGAGGCCAACCCGGAAAAGATCAAGGCCCTAAGGGACATGCTACCCCCCAGAAACATCAAAGAAGTTCAGAGACTGAATGGAAGGATCGCAGCACTCTCTCGATTTCTAGCTCGTTCGGGAGATAAATATTTGCCTTTCTTCAAGATCCTCAGGGGGGCTCATAGCTCAGGATTCCAATGGACTGATAAATGCCAAGAAGCTTTTGAACAACTCCGAACTTATCTAGCCTCACCACCGCTTCTCTCAAAGCCAATTCCAGGGGAAATTTTGTATATGTACATGGCCGTCTCTTCTCAAGCTATAAGTTCGGTCTTGGTTCGGATGGATGATTCGACTCAACGCCCAGTCTATTACATCAGCAAGGTACTTTCAGATGTTGAAATGCGTTATCCATTGGCAGACAAAACCGCCTTAGCATTGGTCTTCTCAGCCAGGAAGTTACGACCTTATTTTCAGGCACATGCGATCAGGGTTTATACAAACCTGCCGCTGAAAAATATTCTTCAAAAACCCGAAGCCTCCGGAAGATTGATCAAATGGTCAGTAGAACTTGGAGAGTTCGATATACAGTTCTTACCTAGACCCGACATCAAGTCACAGGTGCTTGCCGATTTTGTGGTCGAATGTACTAGCTACACCTCCGAGGAATTGCCTGATGTATCCCCTTCTTCCTCCTGCTGGACATTATATGTAGACGGAGCTTCTGGGAGTTCTGGTGCTGGTGCTGGAATCCTATTAATCTCCCCGCAGAAAGCCACACTTGAATACGGGCTTAGACTGAAGTTTCCGGCAACAAACAATGTTGCTGAATATGAAGCTCTAATCGCTGGATTAAGATTGGCAATTGATTGCGAAGTCCAAGACTTAGTGGTTCACACTGATTCCCAACTGGTTGCTTCTCAAGTAGAATGGGAATTCGATACTCACAACCCACTTTTGGCTCAATACTGCCAGATAGTTAAAACCTTGTTGGCTCAAATAGCAAAGCATCAGGTCATCCATATCCTTCGAGAGAAAAACACAAGGGCAGACTCACTCTCCAAGTTAGCTACCTCTACAACGGGAGATGTTTTTAAAAGAAAATTCATTGAGGAGATCCACTTCCCTAGCATTCAAGGCTCATGGGTACTTCAATCAATAGAGGAATCAAAAGAAGTTTCTTGGATCGACCCCATTCTTGCTCTCCTACAAGAAAGCTCTCTCCCTGAAGATCCAGTTATGGCAGTACGACTTCGGAGGCAAGCAGCCAACTTCACCATTATTAACGGAGAGTTATACAAACGATCTTTCACGGGGCCATACCTCAAATGTCTTCCTCCTTCGGAGGCAAATTATGCACTTCGCGAAGTACATTCAGGCATTTGTGGGGAACATTTGGGTGGAAGGGCGCTAGCCCAAAAGGTCCTGAGACAAGGGTTCTACTGGCCGACAATAAAACAGGACGCATTAGAACTTGTACGGAAATGTAACAGTTGCCAGTTGCATGCCAACCTCACTCATCTACCCGCCGTAGAGATATCGACATTACAGAGTCCCTGGCCTTTTGCCCAATGGGGGATCGACATAATGAGACCATTTCCTATGGCCACGGGACAGCGAAAATTCATCATATTAGCTGTCGACTATTTCACGAAGTGGGTAGAAGCAGAACCACAAGCGAAGATCACTGAAGCAAATGCCAAACAGTTTCTGTGGAAGAGCATAATATGTCGCTTTGGCATTCCTGCAAAAGTTATTACTGATAACGGGACACAGTTCACCGGAAGGGTCTTTACCACATTTTGTAAAGATCTCCACATTCATCTAGTACACACGGCTGTGGCTCATCCTCAGACTAATGGACAGACAGAAGTCACTAATCGGACCATTCTGAGAGGACTGAAAACACGGCTGGAGAAGGCTGGGGGGCAATGGGCTGACAAGCTCCCAAACGTCCTTTGGGCCTATCGTACGACAGCAAGGACTCCAACAGGAGAGACACCGTACAACCTCTGCTTTGGTACAGAGGCTGTCATTCCAGTCAACATTGGAGTCCCCAGTCATAGAGTGCAAACTTTCGACTCCAATACCAACGACGAAAAACTCAGGCACAACCTAGACCTCCTTCCAGAAGTAAGAAACGGGACAATACTTAAGGTTGCTGCCTACCACCAGAGAGTTGCCCGTCACTATAACAGAAGGATGAAGCCACGACAAATATCGGTAGGAGATCTGGTCCTACGTAGTATTGAGGCGGCAGGCAAAGGCCCTCAACGAAACAAACTCTCCCCCCTCTGGGAAGGTCCGTACCTAGTAGCAGCTATGGTGAAGCCAGGGACTTTCAAATTAAAGGATGCTGAAGGGAAGATGCTTCCTCGAACTTGGAATATCGAGAACCTCCGCAAATACTATCAGTAGAGCGTAATCGTGCCGTTCGTTTTAGAATGTTGTATGTCTTTTGCTTACTGTATATGTCTTTAATTTCGGACTTTGTTTGTGGTGTTTTCTAGTTTTCTTCTCCCTTAAACTGTTTTCGGGAGCAATGTTCTTCGTTTAATAGCAGTAAAGACTTTGTTAAGTTTTGAACTTTAATTTTGAGCAGTTGATGATGATTGTTCAATCGTTAGTTGATCAATCCCGGGGGGATTCGATCCGACCTCTTCCACACAGGTTAATGTAATCGAGCAGGGCTCTGACTCACGACCTCGGATAGGTCTTATATCCTTGGTGGATTCTCCCGACCTCTTCCACACAGGTTAACGTCATCGAGCAAGGCTCTGACTCACAACCTCGGATAGGTCTTATATCCTTGGTGGATTCTCCCGACCTCTTCCACACAGGTTAACGTCATCGAGCAGGGCTCTGACTCACCAACCTCGGATAGGTCTTATATCCTTGGTGGATTCTCCCGACCTCTTCCACATAGGTTAACGTCATCGAGCAGGGCTCTGACTCACAACCTCGGATAGGTCTTATATAATTGATGGATTCTCCCGACCTCTTCCACACAGGTTAACGTCATCGAGCAGGGCTCTGACTCACAACCTCGGATAGGTCTTACATCTCTTATAGATTCTTTTAACCTCTTTCATACAGGTTGGCGTCATCAAGCAAGGCTCTGGCGTACAACTTAAAGTAAACAGTACATCCTTAGAGGATCCTTTTAAACTTTTAAGCACAGGTTGAAAGATAAATACCTTAAACAAGCATAAAAGAAATTTACTCAGAATAAATAAATACACTGGAATATTTAATTCATATAGCAACAGAACAATAATCAACTACTAAATCAAAGTAGATATCACACAACAGTACAAACATCAGGTACATCATTAAAAAAGACAAACTAATACAAGCAACAGGAACTAGAGAGCCTACTCAATATCTACTATCTCATCATCTGCATCAAGATCGAGGACCTTCCGAAGATCACTCTCTACCTCATCACCATCAGAGCCTGAAGGAAAGTCAGCTGAAGCCTGGCTAGGGGTCACCTCTTCGGCTGGAACTCCGGTCTTTCGCTGCATCAGGCGAACCCCCTTAAAGAAGCCTCTAATAAATCCGTCCTCAGTGCACTGTTGCTCCAAACCCTTCACCTCTATAGCATAGATGTGATCTCGGGCCTCCTCAACGTGATCCTGGACGATAGTCTTGAATGCTATGGACTTCTTGAAGTCTTCAATAACTCTTGAAGGTTCTGAGCTGGACAAGGCAGCCTCCTTCTCAGCTATAATGGCCTGAGACTCCTTATCCTTCATCTCCAGCGACGCAATCTTCTTCTCCGAAACTTTCTGCTCCCTCAAAAGTCTGGTGATCGTCGCGTGAGCCTCCTCAAGATCTATCTGGTGCCGATCTGCCTGCTGATTCCGGAGAGTTACAGAGCGCATTGAGTTAGCCAGCTCAGTCCTGCACTCGCTCAACTCATCTTCAAGCACCTTCACCTCCTTAACCTTCTGATCATACTTTCGTTTAAACTCTCCCTGGAGGTACTTGATCTTAACAAACTCAGTGTTCCAGTCATTAACTGCGATCACAGCACGTGACAGCTGAAAATAGAAAGAAAAGTTCATTAGAAATCACCTCAGAAGCAAATAAAATAAAAAATATTAGGAGATGTTACTCACCAAATTACTGGTCTTGTTATGTCCGAGGCATTGATGATTCATGACATCATCAGGGATATGCAGCTTGGCTGGAGAAGAGTCAGGTAAGGTCTTGTCAGTGTTTGATTCTTCCAACCTCCTCTTCTTCGAGATCGGGGGGTCGTCAACCCTTGCCGGTCGTTTGGGAGCCGCTTTTGAAGTAGGGGCAGGGGGCTCAGGAATCCTGGATGTCGGCTTCAACTTCCTTGCATCAGATCTCCCAGTGTGAAATGAAATCCCAACCTTGAATAAGAACTCTTCTTCAGTGTATTTGCTCATATGACGAACCTCAAATAGAAGATGTTCAAGATCAGAAACTTTCAAAATTCTTATTATGTCTTCCTCGCTGACGTGCAAAGGGGATGGCAGATCCCTCATTTTCCCCCACTTCTCAATCAAGCCCCAATCATTCTTCACAAAAAAGAAAGCATTGACCCAGTTCTTTGAAGAATCGCGGGTACGCACATCCAACAATTTGGACCTAAAAGTCACACGCCCAGATGAATCGCTGGTGAACTTACCCATCCGTGAAAGATGCTCCGGGGTCATAGTAGCTCCTCGATCCTGAAAGAGAGCAATCAATCCCATAGCCACTGACATTGCTCTAAACGAAAGTTGGAATATGCTCACGCCGCACCATTGTAAGACTTCAATCAGCTCAGTAGGAGGCGGAAAACGTAAACCAGCCCGCAAGTGGGCCTCAGAAACAGTCACGTACCCAGCAGGAGGAAGATTCGCCCGATCAGACATCCTCGGGACCATTGTCTTCACATCATTCGGAAAGTAATAATTCTTGCGAAAAAGGAAAATGAAATCATTTGTAACAGTCGACGCTGACACATCCACCTCCCTACTTGGCCTCTGCTCGCCATCATGCGGCGCAACGGGGTCCCCCCGGATCGCAGGATCTCTCAGTGGGGGGCGATCACCTGACATTCCTCTTAGAGGGAGTGGGGGAAAGAAGAAAATCTCCGAACTTCCTTGCCAAGAGAGGGGCCTCAGAAGACTGAGGGAAGGCCTCAATAGAAAGGATAGAGGGAGAAGATCTCCGAACTTCCTTGCCAAGAGAGGGGCCTCAGAAGACTGAGGGAAGGCCTCAATAGAAAGGACAGAGGGAGAAGATCTCCGAACTTCCTTGCCAAGAGAGGGGCCTCAGAAGACTGAGGGAAGGCCTCAATAGAAAGGACAGAGGGAGAAGATCTCCGAACTTCCTTGCCAAGAGAGGGGCCTCAGAAAACTGAGGGAAGGCCTCAATAGAAAGGACAGAGGGAGAAGAGAAGAAAAGAGAAGAGGAAGAGGAGTGGAGTGATTTTCTAAAGGCTTGAAGTGCCTATTTATAGTTTTTTAGGAGAGGGAAGAGAAGTTTCTAGAATTCCTGAATTTCTAAATTTTTCTAAAATTTTTCGGAATTTTTTAGAATTTTTTGGGAATTTTTTGGAATTTTTTCGGGCCAAAAAACATGAAAAAATCCTATTTTTCGTGAGGTGGGGCCCACTTGAGGCGGTGGGCCGAACCGCCTCACCCTCCACCGCCTTACGGAGCGGCAGCTCCAAGCGGCGCGGGCCACCGCGCGGGTCAGGCGGCCCGCTGGAGCCGACCGCGCGGGTCAGGCGGACCCGCTTGCGCGGGTCAGACGGCCCGCTGTGCGGGCCGCGCGGGTCAGGCGGACCCGCTTGCGCGGGTCAGGCGGCCCGCTGCGCGGACCGCGCGGGTCGGGTGGACCCGCTTGCGCGGGTCAGGCGGCCCGCTGTGCGGGATGCGCGGGTCAGGCGGCCCACCGGAGCGCGGGCCACGCGTTCCAATGCCACGCCGGCGGTGCCGGCGGCGGCCGGCCGGCCGGTCCGGCCGCCTAGCCCTCTTAGGGCCCGATTTTCGTCCCAAAAACTCCGTTTTCAACGTTTTTGGGGTCCCCGGACACGTTTTTCGACGTTCCGGACTCAATTTTGACACTTTCAGAGCTCATCGAGGCCTCCTTGGCTTGATTTGTGCAAAATTTCAACTTATGGAAAGCAATTTTTGCTATTCGGCCAACACAAAATGTCGACACTTATATTTTCGGACCCCTGGAGCTTCGACGTCCGAAAATAGGGGGGCAACTGATACGTCATTACAAAATTAGCTTGATCGGGCACGAATCTCGAGGCAAAAACTAGTTGGAGACTTCAAAAATTAAATTCAGGAGCATCCGAACTCCGATTTCAACGAGCTTACAGTCAAACTGAGCGTCTCGGAAATACGAACCCAACAACACCAAGATCGACCCAATCCGAGCCCAAATAAGTCCGAATCAAGAGTTCAAAGCGCTGTCGGAAGGTTCAAACCGTAATTTGAGTTACCAAACGGTCCCCGATTTTGACGAGCTTATACTCGAATCGAACGACTCGACGAGATGAATCCAACGAGCCCAAGATCACTAAATTCCGACATCATTAAGGCCTCCAAATGTCCAACGAACGGTGTACGATCGTAGGATTCAATATCGGCCGTCCATTTGACCACTCCCTATTCGCCCTTGATCTCACACCTATTTACGGACCATGCCACTCCAGAAAATCTATAAATAGAGCCCTCATTCTTCACAAGAGAGGATCTAAGCAAGAGAGAGAAGAAGAGAAGAGAAGGAGAGAGAGAAGGAAGGAGTTCCTCCTCGACAGCCGCCGGACCACCACCTGACCACCGCAGAACCTCGCCGGACCACCGCCATACCACCGCAGAACCTCGCCGGACCACCGCAGGAATCTCGTCGGACCACCACCGGACCACCGCAGGAACCTCGCCGGACCACCACAGGACCTCGCCGGACCACCACCTTAAGGCCCGACGTTCAGTCCCTACGTCCTACCAAAGACCCGACGTCTTGTTCAAGGCCCGACGTTCAGTCCCTACGTCCTGCCAAAGACCCGACGTCTTGTTCCAGGCCCTATACTCAGTCTCTACTTCCTGCCAAAGACCCGACGTCCCACTCAGGACCCGACGTTCAGTCCCTACGTCCTGCCGAAGACTCAACATCTTACTTAAGCCATTGTAATCTGTTCACCCCTGGAGGTGATCCAGTCCTTTGTAACCAATTCAAAATCTAGTGGAATCTTTTTCAACTGGGCTAGGCCTCCTGGTTTTTTCCCTTGTAAGGGTTTTCCACGTAAAAAATCTTGTGTTCTCTGTGTGTGCTAGTTATACGTACAACGCTAAGACGTAGAATCAAATCTCTATCGCCGCGTAATTTCTAGCCCGCAACAATATATATATATATATATATATATATATATATATATATATATATATATATATATATATATATATATATATGTATATTAATACTTTAATTTAAAATTAAATCTATTTAAGATATATGTTATATCTTAAATAGTTAAATTTCTGTTAAAACTAAATTAAAATTAAATTCAAATATCTTTGAAAATTCTAATAATTCAAAATTTTAGAACTATTTATGACCTAATTTAACTTGATTTATTAATTATTTTAATTATTAATTAATTTTAAATTAATTAATCTTAAACTTTAAAAACTCAAATTAAATTCATTCTAAATCAGAAATATTTAAATAATACACCAAAACTTTTGGAATTCTAAGTACTTTAAATTAAAGTTAATTTTAAAATTTAATTATTGATTTATTTGAATTATTTAATTATCTTTAATATTTAATTAATATTATATTAGTTATTTTGAAAATTAAAAATTATTTTTATAATAACTTTGAAAATCAGTGGGTCTCTCAACCCCTAAAATTTTATTTTAATAATATTTTTAATAATTTTATTTTAAAATATGTATACTTGCATATACATGTATTTATATAGTTATGTATTTTAAAATTTAATTTAAAATTATATACATTTAAATCCTCAAGAATTTGAGAGATCTTTGGAATTTCAAACATGGATTGAATACATGAATGGAATTTATGGGGAATTGATTAGTGAATAATTGCATGTTAATTGTTCACTAATCACGTTATTATTCATCTTAATTAATGTTAGTTCTTGCATGCATAGGAATCACACACTTGCACTTAGTCTAGGCTCCCCTAGATCTAAGGACTTGTTTGATTATGTGTGTTTAATTATATGTTAAGTTTGAGGGTTAGTTAAAATATTGATTTGGATCCATTAAATCTAGTGTCATTAAGGACAATAATTAAGGACCTATGTTTAGACAACTTAGAAAATGTATTGTTGTTAGGATACACCTCATTTGAACTTGAAACTTGAACATTTCAAACATAGTGACATTCTTAGCCTTAGGGAATTTTCTTATTGATTTTTGAATTCATTAATCCTCTTAATTAACTTAATTAAGATTAAACCCTAATTAAGCCTTAAAACTTCTAGAAATTGTAATAAATCCATTTTAAATCCAAAAAATATGTATAACCCCTCTAACTGACCAGAATCGATTCTTAATCAATGAAAATTAAAACCAAAATTATTTGACAGCAAATTAAACCTTAATTTAATTTTAAGTGAAATTGAATATTTAATTAATATAATTAATTAATAATTATTAAAAATTCCAAAATTTGCCCAAACACTTGGGAATCTCTCCTTAGATCGTTCCTGACCTTTGGAGCTGATTTCAAGGAGTGGCGATCTTATTTGGAGTAAAATCACAAAAATGCCCTCTAATTAAGTAATTTCAAAAATTCAATAATTACCCAAACTTCAAACCTTCATAACTAATTCAAGAAAAATCCAAATTAAACAAACTCACTTGCATTCAACTCATAATAACTCCTAGTATTTATCGAAAATATTAAAATTCCAGAAATCTTTCAAATTCAAAAAGTCAACAAACCGGTCAACTTTAAGTCAAAACTAGTTCAAAACTTTAAACCTTCATAATAAAATGTAGAAAAATCCGATTTCAACGTACTTAATGTCTAACTGATCGTAGTAAGGTCTAGTATTTTAATAAAATGCTAGCTGTCTAGAATTTGAACTTAATCAAAAATTCAATTTTTGAACTCTTTAATTAAATGATTAAAATATTCCAAAAATCCTTAAAAACTCAAAATCGTTCTAAAATTCCAGAAAATGTTAACTTAATATTTAAAATATTGAACAAACCTTTTAAAACACAACAACCATCCTAAAGATGAAGTTTATTGGCTGGACTACTCCGGGCTGCGGGGCTAAGTGTCCTAAGGAGGTTGGTTCCTCGAGCCTGGTGGCACAACGCCATGAATGGATTCCAAGGGGTGTTAAACCTTAAAAATAGATTAATCATTAATTATCTAACCTTTTAAAACTTTTAATTTAACTACATTAATTTGGTTTATTGGCTGGACTACTCCGGGCTACGGGGCTAAGTGTCCTAAGGAGGCTGGTTCCTCGAGCCTGGTGGCACAACGCCACGAATCGATTAATGGCAAACTTAAATTAATAAAATTTGAAAATTAGTAACCAAACATTTCTAATAAATTCATTAATTTTTAAGGCTTAATAAACCTAAAATATTTAATTATACCGGATACCACTGGGTAACCCAGGCCTACGAGGCTATTAACTTAACCCCAAGGAAGGTGAAATAAACTCCACGGCCTCGGTGTGAAACAAAGGTGATATCCAACAAATAATTAAGTAAGTCTTAAAATTAACCTCATTCCATTAATACTTGAATTCAAACTTAAATCCCTTAAACCTTCCAACCAATTGAACCTTAAATAACTTTAATTAATGATCCTATTTAGGACATATCAAAACCACATAACCTACCTCACACACTTTAGATGGTTTGCTAGGACAACTGACTCTAGTTCTAGGCTAGGCCGGTGTTTACTTTCTCGCTGTGTGCCGTATTTTTGAGTTTTCACTGCATGTTGTTTGCTAGTTTAGAATTGATTGATTGTTTATTTATTTACTGCATTTTATGTTGTAATTGATTGAGCACTTTAAATTTCAAATATATTTATTGCTTGAGATTCATATATCAACTGCTTGAGATTAAATATTAACTGCTTGGGAATGTATATATAACTGTTGATTATTAGGATAACCCTGCAGGATCGAGTCTAGATTTTTCAATTTTGATTAATGTAAATTTGATTTGATTTGTGTTGTAATTCAAAGTGATTTGAGTTTGGGATATTGATATCCAACTTGAATTTCAAAGAGGAGAAGACATCCCTAAAGGGGAGAGTCTTCGTCCATTTGGAAGATCAAGTTTGGATACTCTTCAAATATCCAAAGAGGAAAGATAACACCCCGATCAAGGGGGAGTTTATTTTCATTTGGATATTCGGACCCGACGATCCAAGAAGCAGCAGAAGGACGAAGAAGTGGATAACGAGAAGACCCATTCTCAAAATCACTTGAGTTTTAGGATTAGAAATCCGGGTTGTAGTCAGTGGTGCCCGGCCACTTTAATTTTCTGCAAAATTTTGTGATGTAATAATAAGGGGCACTTGCCTACGGACATTCAATTTGATATATTTAATTTGATTGATTTATTTAAATTGATTGCGCATTAGAGATACCTGCTTTTCTAGTCTTTTTACCTGCATGTCAATTTTGATTTGACCTGGAATCCGATTGTAGGCTCTTAAGGACTTAATAAAATTTTTCTACTTAAATCAAATTAAAAATATTTAGGCTCACATAGAAATTCTAACGAATTTAAGAAGTAAGTCCGGGACCGCCGGGAGTCCTCATTTCATAGCATTCATTCAAATTCAATCTTTTAATCGAGTCGATTAGCATGCATCATATTAGCAACTAATTTAAAAACCTTTAAACCCTTAATTGCATTTGCTTAGGCATCAAATACCCAACATAAGTCTAAGGGGTCAATTAAGGATCTGCTCTAGATGTCGACCCCGTTCCTTTATACTTTTCTAATTAACGTCCCTATCACTCTACAAAAAGACCGGACTCATATTTTAAAATCGTTTAGGTGGTTTAGCTGGCTCCCCAATCCAGGCCAGGGTAAGACCAGATTCGCATTGCACTAGCTAGGTTCGGGGCACTACCTTTTAGTGCCCAATTTAGACTTAGGTTCTGAGGCCGGCTCGGGTCATAAGACCTCAATTTTCGAGAATTGAATCCCAAATTTCTAATAAAATGAACCACTTAAACTAAAAATTTCTTTCAATCAAATACAAGCCTAACACTTAGGATAGATTGGGGTGTTTCTGAAGTAATTCAGAATCTCAAAACACCTCCTACACTTCTTCCTTTGACTCCAGAAATAAGTGCTCAACATTGAACCAATCCCACTTGAACTTCCAACCCTTTTCTTCCTTTGATGTTAAACTTTAAAAATCTTAAATAAAATTTACACCGCTATTTTAATCGAGAGTTTTCGTAGGAAATTCTGATTTTCTACAATGTAATTAACTACGAGGGCTTGCGCTCGTAGGAGATTTAGAAACCCAGAATTGATTTTCAAAATTAATTTTTCAAAACTCTTAATTAATTCTCTTTGGGAAAATTCAGATTTCAACAATCGTTATCTCTATTTTCAAACGATCAATAGTGATTGATAACTTCTTTCATCAGAGAGATATATCAATTTCTATTTTGATTTTGATCATGAAATTAACGGTCTCTTATTCAGATTATTGTAGTTAAACAATTGATTGAACATAATTTTGATCTTTCGAGATCATATGTTGTCTTTCATGAGTTCAACTACGATAATTTGGATAACTTTAAAGCTTTGAAATTCGGACCAATTAGTGAATGATACTCTCTCTATTTGAGATAATATATCGTTCCTAATGTTGTGTTCTATTTCAAAGCTAAAATTTAAAAATTTAATATATTCCCAAAGAAAATTAATATATTTTCAAAACGATACTTATATATATATATTTTCAATCAAAACACAAATAAAGAATTTTCTGTTAGGATTTAAAGGATACACAAAAATCAATTCGATCGTCTCCGAACGACATGTCAAATCATCGAGAAGAAGGTTTTGGAAGCGTACCTGAATCCATTGAAATGCAGAATTAAGGTCTTTTGATCTTCCACGTTTAGAGCGGTGTTCTCCAAGAGAGCGAGAGACCCCTTCTTTTCACTCAAGATGGGAAATGAGAGAAATGAGAACTTCATCGCTTAAACTGGGGACCATGACCCTTATATACTTTAAGTGTAAATATTTTATTTCAGCCCATCATAAAAATAAAATAAATACCGGCCTCTACACAAATTAATTCCATACAAAATTTAATTGAGATGCCACATAAGCCAAATAATAATTTAATACTAAAATAGATCACAAATTTAATTGGCTTAATTTTAGATAGCGTCTAATATATAATTCTTTATTTATATGTATAAAATATATTGGTCCACATATAGAAATTTTCCAACAATCTCCCACTTGGGCCACATATATTTATACATATAATTATACATTCTGAAATAACTGTAAGAGCTCAATTTTGCTATCTTTTTAAAATAACATCTCTAGACAATATGGTCCATCAATCATATCAATATAGAATCAAAGCGACCTTTGTTACATATTTCGTAACAAGACCCATCAATGGTCACTATATTGACATAATTAACGATATAGATCAAGTATGGATGTGTAGCATGAAAATTTCATATAATGTGATCTCAAATCATGACTATTTTCAACTGGTCCAATTTTATAACTCAAAAGAGTTATAACCAAAATTCAATACTTTATGCTAAACTGCAATTGAAATCAAATAACTGTATTTCAGAGTTTTCAATCACCAAAATAACAATACTTTAATCTGATCAGAAATTAAGTTCATAATAATTGAACAATACAACAAACTCCCACTAAGCTAGCATATCATCAAAATAGATTACACCCATACGAGCTACATGCTCATGAAATACTTTAGGTGGTAATCCTTTTGTAAGTGGGTCTGCAATCATAAAGTTTGTACTAATATGTTCAATACAAATTTGAGAACTCTGAACCCTTTCTTTCACAACAAGAAACTTTATGTCAATATGCTTTGATTTTGACAAACTCCTGTTATTCTTGGAATATAACTCAGCTGCTTTATTATCACAATTTATCTTTAATGGTCTCTCAATGCCATCAACAATATGGAACAATTATTACGTCCTCTGACCGGACGTAGAGCTACCTTCGGCCGCCAATAACATGTCGCCACGTGTTCTTACTCTTTACCATGCGGCCCGACGACTTGACCCGTAGCGGAACCCGAAAGTTCACGATTTTCTCGGTATTGATCAGTATTTGGTAGGTATTGCTTTGCAAAAACGAAAAATACCGCTCTATGGAGACCAAAATCATGCAAATACCTAGTTGTACCGAGTTTTTCTACAACTCGGTATTTGCTCAGGATTTGCTCGGTATTGCTAGAAAAAACTCGGTACTCGGTACTCGGTACAACTCAGTATTTGTTCAGGATTTGCTCGGTATTGCTAGAAAAAACTCGGTACTCGGTATTGCTAGAAAAACTCGGTACTCGGTATTGCAAGAAAAAACTCGGTACTCGGTACTCGGTACAACTCAGTATTTGGTTAGCGGCTCGTAAATGATTTAAAAAAATGCGCGTGCGAGAACCCAAAAAACAGCGGGTCGGGTCGACGACTTTTCTTGATGCTACGTGGCGCTAAAACATTGGTGGCCGAACGTAGAGGAGCATACGATCACCGGACCAAATAAAAGTTCCAACAATATGTAGCCCTGTGATAAAATTTCGCAACCATATTCCTTGATTTGAAGCCTCATAACAAGCTATAAACTCTGCTTCCATTGTTGAAGAAGCTATAAGTGATTGCTTAACACTTTTCAAAGAAATAGCTCCTCAAGCCAACATGAAAATATAGCCTGAAGTGGATCTCCTGCTATCGAGGCAACCAGCAAAATCAGAGTCGGAATACCCCACGATCTCTAAATGATCAGATCTCTGATATGTGAGCATGAAATCTTTTGTCCTTTTTAGATACCTCATAACCCGTTTCACAGCTTTCCAATGATCCATTCCTGGGTTACTTAAATATCTACCAAGCATTCCAACAATGTACGCAATATCCGGACGCGTACAAACTTGAGCATACATAAGACTCCCTACTGCCGATGCATAAGGGATTTTATCCATCTCTTGCTTTTCAACTTCATTTCTTGGGCATTGAAGCAAACTAAATTTATCCCCTTTTGCAATGGGTGTATCCCCTGGTGCACAATCATTCATACCAAATATGCTAAGCATTTTATCAATATAGGCTGTTTGTGATAACCCAAGTATACCACGGGAGCGATCCCGATGAATTTGTATACCCAACACAAAAGATGCATTTCCAAGATCTTTCATTTCAAATTTATTTGAAAGAAATCTCTTAGTTTCATGCAATAAGCCTATATCACTGCTTGCTAGCAGAATATCATCGACACATAATACCAGGAGAATAAACTTACTCCCACTGACCTTATGATAAATACATTGATCAACAGTATTCTCCTTAAAACCAAATGAAGAAATCACTTTATCAAACTTCTTATACCATTGACGGGAAGCTTGCTTTAAACCATAGATGGATTTCTTTAATTTGCAAACCAGATGTTTTGAATCAGAAGATTGAAAATTTTCTGGTTGCATCATATATATAGTTTCCTCAATGTCTCCATTAAGGAATGCAGTCTTTATATCCATCTGGTGTAGCTCTAAATCATAATGAGCTACAAGTGCCATAATGATTCTAAAAGAGTCTTTCGAAGAAACTGGAGAGAAAGTCTCTTTATAATCAATGCCTTCCTTTTGAGTGAAACCTTTAGCAACTAGACGTGCTTTATATCTTTCAATATTACCTATTGCATCCCTTTTGGTTTTAAAAATCCATTTACAACCAATAGATTTTGCACCTTCAGGCAATTCAGAAAGATCCCAAACATCATTGTCTTTCATTGATTTCATCTCATCTTCCATGGCTTCTATCCATTTTTGGGAATTAGAACATTGTTTGACTTGACTGAATGAGATTGGATCATCTTCCAATCTCATTTCAAACTCATGCTCTTGGAGATATACAATATAATCATCCGAAATTATTGTTCTCCTTTTCCTTGTGGATCTCCTTAATGGCACTTCAGTTTGAGGTTGTTGTCCTTCCATATGAGTGAGAGATAATTTAAGATTATTTTGATTATCTGGATTTACAATCTGAATAATATCAGGCATAGTTACCTGATCATTTTCAATTGTAATAGTAGGAATAGTAACATATTCCTCCTCAAAATCAAAATCTTTAATTTTATCACTCTCACTATATTCAACATCCTCAATAAATTTAGCATTGCCCGTCTCAAAAAAGGATTTACTTGAGGAATCATAAAATTTAAAACCTCTTGACCTTTCAGAGTATCCAACAAAATAACAGCTAACAGTTCTTGAGTCCAATTTTCTTTCATTAGGCTTATAAGGCCTAGCCTCAGCTGGACATCCCCAGACATGAAAATGCATAATACTAGGCTTCTTTTCAGTCCATAACTCATATGGGGTTCTAATTACTGCTTTACTTGGAACTCTTTTGATAATATAAACTGCAGTTTTTAAGGCTTCTCCCCCAAGCGATTCTGGTAAAGAAGAATGACTAATCATACTTCTAACCATATCCTTTAAGGTTCTGTTTCGTCTCTCAGCTACACCATTTTGATTTGGAGTCCCCGGCATAGTGTATTGAGGAACGATGCCACATTCTGCTAAATATCTTGCAAAAGGGCCTGGACGTTGTTCACCTGATCCATAATATCTACCATAGTATTCACCACCACGGTCAGATTTGACAGCTTTAATCTTCTTACCAAGTTGATTTTCAACTTCAGCTTTGAAGATCTTAAATACATCCAGAGATTCTGATTTTTCATGTATTAAGTGTAGGTACCCATAACAAGAATAATCATCTATGAAAGTAATAAAATACTGATGACCATTCCAAGAAGCTGTATGGAATGGGCCACAAATATCAGTATGTATTAATTCCAAGACATTTAAACTCCTTTTGGCACCTAATTTCTTAATATTTATTTGTTTTTCCTTAATACATTCAATACAAATTCTAAAATCTGTATAATCAAGGGAATCAAGAATTCCATCTAACACAAGCCTTTCAATTCTTTATTTAGAAATATGTCCTAAGCACTTGTGCCATAACATAAAGGAATTCTCATCAGTTAATTTTCTCTTTGTACCAAAATTATTTATATGCAAAGTTTCATTTATCTGTGAGGCAGAAATATCTAATTTATATAAATTATCAATCAAAGAATATGTACCAATGATTTTTGAATACTGAAAGAGACTAAATTTTTCATTTCCAAATGAACAAGAGTAACCAGATTTGTCCAAACATGAAATAGAAATAAGATTCTGTCTAAATGACGGTACATAAAAAGTCTCATACAAATCCAAAGTACAACCAGATTCTAAGTGCAATCTATATAAGCCTACAGCTTTAACATGAGCTTTATTGCCATTTCCCATATAGATGAATCTTTCAGCATCAGTTGGCACTCTGCTCCTTAGACAACCCTGCATAGTCACACTTATGTGAGTAGTTGCACCTATATCTATCCACCAAGTGTGATTTGGTACTAAAGCCAAATTAACTTCAGAACAAACAAAATTCAGAAGTTTACCCTTTTTGACGAGCCAGTTAGCATATTTTGGACAATCCTTCTTCACATGGCCAGTCTTCTTGCAAAAGAAACAAGTAATAACTTGATCTTGCTTCTGTTGCACTTTAGGTTGTGAAGTCCCTTTATCTGCGGCTCCTTTAACTTTATAATTCCTCTTCCTTTTGGTAGCAAAATCATGAGAAGAAGAAGCTAAGTGAGCACTTTCTATCTTTTCTTGTTTCAATCTTTCTTCCTCTTGCACACACTGAGCAATGAGCTCATTAAGAGTCAATTTTTCCTTTTGAGTATTGTAACTTATCTTAAAAGGACTGAATTGTGCAGGAAGAGAGATCAAGACAAGATGCACAAGAATGTCATCAGACAATTCTAACTTTAATGCTCTTAGTCTTGTAACAAGATTAGACATTTCCATAATATACTCTCTTATATTTCCTTTGCCTTTATACCGCATTGAAACAAGTTTACTAAGAATAATACTTGTTTCGATCTTTTCAGAGCCTACGAAACAGTCTGCTATTTGGCTTAGGAAATTCTTAGCATTTTCCTCCTCAGGCATTGCACCCCTGATGGTATCTGGAATTGAGTGCTTCATGATCATAAGACTCATGCGGTTTGAACGCTCCCACTTTTCAAAATTTGCCCTTTGTTCAATAGTGCTTTCCGCAGTAAGGGCAGGAGGGCGTTCAGTCCGAATCGCATAGTCTAGATCCATACACCCAAGAATAATAGTAATGTGCTTATTCCATTTCTTAAAATTAGAGCCACTAAGCACTGGAATGTTATGTAAATTGACAGATATAGAAGAAACATTAACTGAAAAAGAACAAAAAATTAATACACAATTAGCAACAGCATATGGTGGGCCCTTTATAAGATACCTAACACAACATCATAATTTAGTCTTTGGACATAAATTATAATTTGTAAATGGTACTCTTAAAATTATAGTTAATAAATATTGATAAAAAAATTCTGCCAATAATAAGCCTTTCTTTGGACCGACTTACTATATGCATGAATACTTTCAAAAATTATCATATATTTATTACTATATCTTTTAGAGTTCGGCCAAAAAATAATCTTCCTTTGGGCCGATTATTTTTCGCATAGACTAGAAAAATTCCTTAGCATTATTCAAATAATTTTAATATTAAATAAATTGATTTAATAGAGGTCACTTTGGTGACATATTATTTCAATTTAATTTAATTTTGAATTAATGAATAATTCTATCAAAATAGAAATATTAAATTCATAAATATATATGAACAAAATATTTCTAAATCCAATACAGCAAATAAAATTTAGAGACATAAGGAATTTGAAATTCCTTCAAAAGGATTAATTCTAATTTAAGAATTAATTATTTAGAAATCCTTAATCAATAGTTAATGAAAAATAACTACAGTTAAGGGAGTAATGATTACAAAGCATCAATATCGAGATACCTTATTAAGAATCATTCAGTTACAAATGCACATTCACGGTTTTAATACTAGCTTTTATATGCAAACAAGCTAGTTATAAATTAAATAATTCATATATGAAAAACGTCAAAATTAAATGAAGCATTAAAGTAACTGTAATTATCCAACAGTTACGTCCTTTCAATTACGGTAACCGCAAATGAAAAAAAAAAAAAATAACCATCAGTTCATCTTCTTCTATCGTCTTCAAAGAAAAAACGATTAACAAATTTGATAATGAACAGTGAATAATTAACAAACGACTGAATTGTTATTCATATAAAAATTTCTGAATTTCTTAGAACTTAATGAATAACTTAAACAAAATAGTCTTGAAAATTATGACAATAAATTTATGCTGAGAAATCAGAATCTTTGCATATGAAAACTCTCAAACGAAGATCGCTAGTGGCCAAAAAACTCAACTAGTTAATAACATGATTATAGAAAATCATATCTCGGTGATCTAACATGACAACCAGGCTCTGATACCACTTGTTAGGATTTAAAGGAGACACAAAAATCAATTCGATCGTCTCCGAACGACATGTCAAATCATCGAGAAGAAGGTTTCGGAAGCGTACCTGAATCCATTGAAATGCAGAATTAAGGTATTTCGATCTTCCACGTTTAGAGCGGTGTTCTCCAAGAGAGCGAGAGACCCATTCTTTTCACTCAAGATGGGAAATGAGATAAATGAGAACTTCACCGCTTAAACTGGAGACCATGACCCTTATATACTTTAAGTGTAAATATTTTATTTCAGCCCATCATAAAAATAAAATAAATACCGGCCTCTACACAAATTAATTCCATACAAAATTTAATTGAGATGCCACATAAGCCAAATAATAATTTAATACTAAAATAGATCACAAATTTAATTGGCTTAATTTTAGATAGCGTCTAATATATAATTCTTTATTTATATGTATAAAATATATTGGTCCACATATAGAAATTTCCCAACATTTTCCTACACATTGGATCGAACTGACGATGTCTTCTGTTACCTCATTCCAGGACTTCTCACTCTAGCATGATTATTTATTCAAAGGAGGTTTGTTGTGCGTACAGGATTCATCATGGCGTGAGCATCTTATCGAGGACATACACATTGGGGGATTAGCCGCTCATGCGGGAAGGACCAAAACTCTAGAACAGATGCAAAGCAAATTTTATTGGTCACACATGTGTCGTGATGTTATAAGATTTTTGGAGAGATGTCCAATTTGTCAAGCATACAAGGGGACGGCCCAAAACACCGGGTTATATATGCCATTACTAGTGCTGAATTCCATTTGGGAAGACTTGAGCATGGATTTTGTTTTGGGATTGCCACAAACAAAGCGAGGTGCAGATTCCAAAATGGTCATCGTTGATAGGTTCTCCAAAATGGCTCCCTTCCTCGCCTGTAAAAAGACTTTCGACACTCTCAACGTGGCTATTCTCTTCTTTAGGAAGATCGCCCGCCTACATGGATTGCTCCGCAGCATTACATCGGATCGCGATGTCAAATTTGTAAGCCATTTTTGACGAGAATTATGGAAACGCCTAAGGACTGAAATTAAACACAGCTCTGCCTACCATCCACAAACTAACGACAAAACCGAAGTGGTTAATCGCTCGCTAGGAAATATGCTATGATGAGTAGCCCATGAACATCTATTGGGATGATTATTGAGGCCAAACATAATTTGCATATAATTCTATGGCCAACCGATCCACCGGATAATGTTCGTTTAGCATCGTCTACACTAAAGTGCCTAACCATGCATGTTGTTGACATCGCTATCCTTCCTATATGTAAGAGTAAATTAGCATTTGAAACCACTGAGAATTATACAAATATGTTAGAGGATGTCAAAGCCAAGCTATCTACTGCTAACGATAGCTACAAACAGCTTGCCGATGCACATATGTGAAAGGCAGTTTTCAATCCAGGTGATCTAGTAATGGTCAGAATGCGTAAAGAAAGATTTCTACCCTGAACTTATTCCAAGTTAAGCCCATGCAAAATTAGACAGGTACCCATCCCATTCTAAGGCACATCAATCAATCTGATACAAGTATAACCCACTCAATTTCCTCAGGTGAGGAACCTCTCGAAACCGGGGAAACCTGATGTGGGGCTATCCTAACCCGACAGACCAGCATACCGCCCTCTGCCACACTTACCGAACTTGCTGCTTCCACTACTATCTTTATTTCTGTTTTATTGCTTATTCCAACTAGTGGGTTCTCTCTCTAGTTATTTCTCTTTTATAGCAATTAGTAGCCATATTGGAGGTATTATACAAAAGGTACACATATGATATGAAATATTAAAAGCAACTTATTATACTCTCTCTCGGTTTCTGCATCTTCTTCTTCATTCCTTGTCTTGTTCTTCCCCTGTTCTTCTCTCTTTTCTCTACAGGTATTGCGGTTCCACACCAGCTCCTATGGTCAAAATTCTATGATATTGTCATCTTAGGGCAAACTATGAATATTGATTTATTTAGTTAGTGGTTGTTGTTGTGCTCATCGTCCTGAGATGATAACTTTTTTGAGTTCTCAATTTAAGAGAAAACTCATACACACATTATATACGTAATACTTGAATCCAAAACTTCTTGATTAGTCAAAGCTCCTAACCAACATATCAAAATGAGTTGTATTTTGTGCTATATAAAAAATTATTACAAAACTAACCGCTTGGTTATAGGGATTGTGTAATGTCATTATTGACATAAAATTTTGAGCCAAATTTTCTTAGCTGCACTAATTTAGGATTTGCTTTTTCACCGGTCTGGTTATTGCTTTGAGCATGAAGCCAAAATTTTAAATATTTTCTATATTTTTTAATATTGATTTTTTTTGTTTTGCTACTATAGATTAATATTATGGGGCTTCCTCCTGTTAATATTTGTCATTTGAGAGTTGGAAGCCTTAATAGTTGTTGTTGGCCTTAGATGCGAGCATCTGGAAACTAAGTTTTATTGCAAGAAACTAAATATGCTGTAAAAAATTTAAATGTATTTGAGTGCGTTGAATTTAACCGTTACATCCACATTCTTTTTGAATTACAGAGCCTGTATATAGTCTCAATCGCTTTGCCTTGATTGCTTGAATCATCAAGAAACTGTTGTTGGGCAACGGTGCTCAGAAGACTACAATTGGACAACGATAGTCAGGAAACTACAATAGGGCAACGAAGATCAGAGAATTGTAGTCGGACAATGATGGTTAAAGATCACTGTTAGTCGACGATGGTTGAAGGATTATAATTTGGTGGCATGGTCGGAGGGCTATAGTCAAGCAATGGTGTTCAGAGGTTCTTTGACAGATAATATTAGTTAAATGACCATAATCAAACGAGATTGTTTGAAGGATCATATATTTAAGCAACATTTGTCGGAAAATCGTAGTTGGGCAGTAAGGTGATAGTGGATCCAAGAAAAAAATAAAATTAAAAGGTTTATCCTAATTTACAAAACTAAGTTATGCTATTCCACAAGTTTCACACTATAAACTCCTTGAGATCTCCGCTTGTTTAAGAGCGAATCATATCTCATATATATTCTTTAAACTTCATACATCATTTCTTTATGAAAAGTTGTACTAAAAAAATATCTTATGCCTTTCAAATGCACAAATAATGGCAAGTGGGGTTATTATTCGCTTAATAAAGGTTTAACTATTATAGTTATTCATCTGGCATCTCACTCACCCCTCGTGCACTTGCAGTCGCACTCGCCCTCGTGCACTCGCCCTCATCGGCGAGTCGATTGTGTTCGGTAGGGTTGTACCCAGGTCGGGTCCAATTTCAGGTTTATGACCCATTTATCTAATCGGGTCAAAATTGAGTTAGGTAAGCTGAAACCGGATCAATTTTGTGTTATAATCGAATCCGACCCGAAAATCTATTTTGACATTTCTTAATGATAAAAAAATTTAAATATTAGAAGGGAAATAATATTCAGAATTGGTTAATATAAGAAATTGTGATATAATTTTAAATATTTTTAAACAACATTGTATTTAAGCTCCAAATTATTAATATATTTAAGTATATTTTATATTATTATTTCTAAACGAGCTAGCTCTCAAACTAACAAGTCGATTAGGTGATGCTTCTGGCTAGACTCGTTAGGTCATTATGCTCGACACAAGGGTAACTTATCGAGCTCAGACTCATGATTCTGCTTGACTCACACCCTTAATATTGAATATGACTTCTTTTGGGTTGAATATATATATATATATATATATAGCTTTTAAAAAAAATTTATACGGAAAAGTTGTAGTAGAAAGTAGTAAAAAAATGGCACTAAATGAAGCCTAAGAAATGGAAATTAGATATACACAGTTAGATTAGCTTGTGAAATTTTTTTATTTGTTCATCCGCTCCAATTCTAAGCCGAACCAAGTTATTATATAGGGGTTTTTACATACATAACACCCAAAAATATCTTATTTACTCATCTAACATCTAAACTTGCGTATTTACAGGACTACCACCTAAAACATTTTTTGGCTTTCTAAAATATCATTACGTCTTCTACTCCCGTCAAAACCCTCTCCATAACGCCCGAATCATTCGTGAATCGTCCGCCTGCTCTCGGCTATAGTTGTCTGTTTTCTCGGCTATGGGATTCTGTTTGCAAGAAACTCCAAGGACGATCCCGACTAGGGCTTGCGACCGGCGTTAGAGAGAAGGAAAT
This sequence comes from Dendrobium huoshanense, assembly GCA_016618105.1. Classification (NCBI taxonomy): domain Eukaryota; kingdom Viridiplantae; phylum Streptophyta; class Magnoliopsida; order Asparagales; family Orchidaceae; genus Dendrobium; species Dendrobium huoshanense. The sequence goes on from CM028344.1 coordinate 63,863,811, forward strand.
GGGTTCGCTCTTGGTGTTTCTTGCGATCAAACACCTACAGCCGAGAGAAGGCGGACGATTCATGAACGATTCGTGCGGTATGGAGAGGGTTTTGACGGAGCAGAAGACGGAGTGGTATTTTGGAGGGGGAGGATTCGCCAACGGTGGACTTGGGGCTAGTGATTCTATAGTGGAGGAGAAGGTGGCGAGAGCAGATGCCCATGGGTTTGAATTTGTGGTAGCTAGAGTAGATGGAGATCGAGGGGTATTTATCAAGGGAGGTTTCTGCAGTGGTTGGTGCACCTATACCAGAATGGTCGAATGGCAGGTTAAATTATTATAATATTAATATATTTTCATTAATGATACATTTTGATCATGCATGATCATCTGTCTGGATTGCTCACAGGTTTTTGTTTATTTATTTTTATTTCATATGTTTATTACTGCTAATAATAATAATAATATTAATAATTTATTTTCAATTTTCGTAGAGCAAATATGATTATTAGGTATTATCAGCATTAAACTACTATATGCTTTCACAATATAGTAAGCAGTGACGCCATTCGACAGACCTTTTTTGTATCTAATCGAAAATATTATCAACTAATTATACTAAATTTTAGCATAATAAATTATTCAGATATCAAATAGATAAAAATATTCTATAAAAAAAAAAACCAAAAGAATGAAGAATACCTGGGTACAGCTATTGAAGGCTTGAAGCCAAAAGGCCCAAAACAACGTACTTCCGGGTCGATTGTCCATAGTAATGACTAAAGACTTAAAGAGCTGGAGGTGGGGCCCACTAAAAATTCTAGATTGACCGAATCAGTGTTAAAAAATGTATGGCACGCCTAGAAAAGGCAAATTATGAATTAAGTTAAAAATAATAATTTTTTTTTTTTTTATGTGGAGCAAATTTAATGATAAATTTCACACATATGTGCATGATGTTGAGGGTGCCAATTTCAATCCGGAATTGACCCAACTCTGTTTGGGTTGACCCAAATCCGATCCCATCAAATTTCTGAGATGACCCGACCCGACACGGATTTACGGGATTTGGTTGAAGAAACGCGCGAAATGGAGGAAGAAATGCGAACTCCGTCGCTACATCCGATCCAACAGGAACATCGAACTGTCGTAACTTTCTATTCGACAACTCCGTCACTACATCCGATCCAAAGTTACATCATAGGACCGGTTCCCTACAAATACTCTCGATTAAAATAGTGATAGAAATTTTATTTAGAATTCAAAGTTTGATGTCAAAGGGATAAGAACTGGAAACTTCATGATTTCTTATTGTTAAGAAAGTATAGAACTAGGGAGAATATGTTGGGTGCCTAAGACTTAACTTTTTATTCTCTACTTATAGATGGCGATAGATACATGAGTCTATGAGAAAGTTTTTATTTAAAGAAAATACATAAATTTCAAAATATAGTCTAAAAAAGACTTATCATAAAATAAAAATTTGCTAGATTTAGTTATAAATATACATTAGTGCTTACCAAATGAAAGGGGAGGACTCACTTGAAGTCATTGGACAACTTCAATTGGTCTAACCAACTTCTGATGAGTAGCCATACCAAAATGTTTAGATGTGTTCGTTTAGTTGACATCTCAGGTCTAGTAGATTATTATATTGAATGCTCTGGATTGAGTGTATGTAGTCCAGTAAGTGATTTTCTTTATTTTAGTATTTTCAAACCAGGCTAGCTCATGGCTAATCAAAATGTATTCATTAAGACTTCGTTTGGGACGACTAAATTATTTTTATAATAATAATAATATTATTATTATTATTATTAGGAGTAATAAACATATGAAATTAAAATAAATAAACAAAAACTTGCAAGCAATCCAGACGTATGATCATGCATGATCAAAATGTATAATTAATGAAAATATATTAATATTATAATAATTTAACCTGCCATTCGCCATTCTGTTATAGGTGCACCAACCACTGTAGAAACCTCCTATGATAAATACCGCTCGATCTCCTTCTAATCTAGTCTCTAGCTACCACAAACTCAAACCCATGGCCATCTGCTCTCGCCACCGGCTCCTCCCCTGTAGAATCAGCAGCCCCAAGTTCGCCGCCGGCCAATCCTCCCCCTCCTCCACCACCTTTCACACCAACGTCATCATAATTGTTTCCGTCATTCTCACTCTCATCATCTGTGCTCTCGGCCTCAATGCCCTCGTCAACTGCCTTTTCCACTTCAGCCAGTCTTTCCCCTTCGCACTCCTCGGCGTCGCAGCTCGCCGACGAGCCATCCGAAAGCTCCCGGTCCGGTTCTTCTCGCCCGATCTTAGATTGGCCGGTTCAGGTTCGGAGTGCGCCATTTGCCTCACCGAGATCGAACCAGGCGACCAAATCCGGCTTCTTCCTGTCTGCCGCCACGGCTTTCACGTGCGTTGCATCGACCCGTGGCTTTTAACCCGGCCCAACTGCCCGAGCTGCCGCCAATGCCCCTTTGCCACGAGCCCCAAGAGCTCCGGCTGTATCGAACAAGAGGAGGTGGACCGAACCGGCATTGAGCCATTGGGGCCGGAAGGGTTAGAAATAGCTTATAGACTTTAGACTTTAGCGGAGTGGCATCAGCCATCGATTTCCAATTACGCTTATCTCGCCTTCCATTAAAAAATATTTACAGTGACGTTGCCTTCTCTTTTTCCTGATTGTTCTTTTGCATAATCTACATGGCGTACTGTACATTATGATATTTTTCAAAGATCATGAAAATATAAATGTCTCTTGCATGCTAAAGATAAAACGTGTAGGATTTGAACTAAGCAGGTTAATAAACGGTTTTGTATTATTATATTTTGTAATTAGTAAATAAATAAAAACATAAGTAGAATTAAGCCCATAGAACCCTTTTTTTTATGAACAAATATTCAATTGTGTGCGTGTGTATATGTATATATTACCTCTAGCTGAATCTTCCAAACAAGATTAATTAAAAAATATGAGAGAGAAAAAGAGAGAGAGAGAGAGAGAGAGAGAGAGAGAGAGAGAGAGAGAGAGAGAGAGAGAGAGAGAGAGAGAATTTGGAGAGAAAGTTCATGAGTTCTTATTGTTGAGAAAGTATAGAACTAGGGAGAATATGTTGGGTATCTAAGACTTTTTTTTTCTGTACTTAGTCTTATAGATGGCGAAAAATACATGAGTCTATGAGAGAGTTTTTATTTAAAGAAAACACATAAATTTCAAAATATAGCCTAAAAAAGACTTATCATAAAATAAAGATTTGCTAGATTTAGTTATAGATATACATTAGTGCTTTCCAAATGAAGGAGAAGACTCACTTGAAGTCATTGGCCAACTTCAATTGGGCTGGCCAACCGCTGATGAGTAGCCATATCAACTTCAATTGGTCTAGTATATTATTATATTGAATGCTCTGGATTTATCCATGTAGTCTAGAAAGTGAATTCACTATGATGGCGATTATTTCTTCCGGTTTATTTTCAAGAATCAATCCATGATCTTATTTAACATTGATTTTTTTATTTTCGAAGAATTTTAATTGTTTGCATCAACCCCATTTTGTAGATTATAAATAGTTGAGACATTTGTTGCATTTTATCAAATTTCTTTATCATTCTATAGATATGATTTCTATGAAATTTTTATTTTTTAATTATTTAATTTTATAGTTGTGCGGTTCACAGGTTAATTTTATTTTGCTTTAATTATTTAAATTCAAAAGTCACTAAAAAAAGAGCTTTTACATTGATGCACCTATTTTCTATAAACAACAAATCTAACAACCCATGAAACATTATGAGTAATTACTATGAGAGTTTTTTTTCTTTCTAAAATATTTTTAGCACACAATTTTTTTTACTTAAAAAATTTTACATTAAAAAGCTGTTTTAAAAAATAATAAAAAAATTGTCCCAAATAAAACTTAATCCAAGCTCAAGTTGGCTTACAATTTGCTCAGTTCCATTACACACCCACTGATATGGTACTTTCTCCCATGCGGCAAAGGGCAAATTATTGTGTCCGGTCACCTGACATGCGGACATCCAATCCGAACACGCCACCTCACTTGAATGCACTGGGCCCCAATATTTTTGAGTGACGTGGCGCTTTTTTATTTGTGTCCGGACGAATCCGGACACCGGACACAATAATTTGCCGCGGCAAAGATATTACGTATAATACTATAATGCAAGATTATAAGAACGATTGTCACAATGATCACAAAAAAGGTCCATAAGTTTAGGCAGTTAATTGCATTTTGTCATTAATTTAATGCAATAAAACTGAAGAGCGCATAAATCGGCAGTCATTTGGAGAATAAACAAGTTCAATAAGAACATAACAATGTGGTCATATTAAGGAAAAAACTGGATAAAAAAGGCCAACAAAACGTTAAAAGTGGCACTTATTCTGAAGAGCAAAGAAAGCAATAGCTTATAGCTGGTGGAAAGACAAGCCAATCACCCAAAACAGCTTCCTTTGTCATTTCAATTTTTCAAAAAGCTTTTCTGCAACCTATACACAAAATCAAACAATAATAGTATATAAGCTGACCTGCAAATTCCAGATCACTGAATAAGCTGGAACTAAAAACTGTTTAGATCCAACAAGAGAATTTTTATTCTATGCGGAGTCCGGGGCGTTCGGAGATTAATAAAAATGCGAAACGACACCCCAAAAAATGTACCGCGCTCGGTACCGAGCACGGAACCGGAGGGAGAACCGTCCGGTGTCCGCACAGAATAATAGCTCCTAATTGCAAGCTTGAATTCTTTATCAAAATGTCAAGAAAGGTTTTCTTACACATTTATCAATGCAGTGCCAAAAATCAAAGTATTGGCCAGTGCAGTGCTTATGGCCAGTTTCATCCTCATCTATTCTCTTCACACATGCCTGCAGTAGAAACATAATTCAGGGTAAGAATTCTAGCTAAAATTTTCGCCTTGATAGAAGAATAGTAAGTTTGCTGAACAGGGAAAAACACATTAGAAACATTTCCAGATATTAGTTTGTATGATCAGTAAGTTCATAGAAGATGAACAAGAACTAACAAAACAAGAGCTGGTAATCTATTGTTCAGGTATAATACATGCCAAGCTAAATCCATCAGATCCTATACAGAATCTTACCCAAGGTTGATCAACTTGACCACTTTCCTTTTCAAGCTTGAACACTTATTCAGGGTTGAAACCAATTAGAAAAAAGGAATGTTCTCCAAGTCAAGTTGGATTGCGTGAACTTATTTGCATCCAAATATTGAATCATCAAAAAAAAAAAAAATTGAATCATCAAGGCCATCACAAGCAGGATGGGATCAAGTTGGCAGATCAGACAAAAATCTTAAAGTTCAGTCAAAGGTTGAGCAAGGTCAGCTAGACTAGATGAATCTACAAGCATCGTTGAAGTATAAATTGCACAAAATGATTATAAAAAAGGGAAGATTTGTTCAAGACTAGATGTGTAAGAAGAGCAAAACAGCAATTAGAAGGATAAAAAAAGGAATTCTCATTACTTATGATTCATGTCCAAAGTTCAACTCCATCTATTTTTTCACATCTGAAATTCCATATCATGGGTGGTGCTATATCAAGGCAACAATCTCAATCATCATTTCATGTGGTCCTATTCAAGCTCAACATCCATGATCTCTCCTCTCAGTCATGTCTCTCTTCCCCCTCACAGCCTTCACTACTCCTAATCTGCCTAAGAGTTGTTTTGCCACTTTTACCAAATATTCTTCTTTAGCGTTGCATCTCTTCTGTTTAATAGCCAATTAGAATCCCTTGTAGGTTCCTCGCTCGCTACTCCTCGTCACAGAAGACAACTCATTCGCTCACTACTCGCAGATGATAAACGCACTGGCCTACCTTCAACATATCCATATTCATCAATAGAAACATCAATTTGGTAACGAGTGACTACTTCATTTCACGTAAATTAAAGATGAGAAAAACTAAATCAATTTGGTAAAAGCTAAGACAATCGGAAAGCCCCCTCTTCAACTCTTGGTCTATGACATCAATATATCCAAAAAAATTGATGTTTCTAAGATACATAACTTATATCTTGGAGGTACTACACAAACACAAAAACTTGCTTGAGAAGTTACAAAATTCTCAACACATTGGAATCAACGTCATTTTTTTATTGATATTGATATGTTTCATCAAGCATAAACATTTACCAAAAAATATTTTGGATCCAATTTAGATATGGACATGATAAAATGACAACTGGAAAAAACTGTTTAAAGGTTCTAAATGATAAGGTTAAGGAATCATTCAATTATATACATAAATCTTATGATGATTATGTAAAAAACCATTCTAAATCTTATCAAATTTCATATTATATAATGCAACAAAAAAAACGAGAGATTGCATAGTACCAAGATTTTCTTTTACTATAACTTGAACAATTTCAACTTTCAAAAGTTTTAAGAAGTATACAATTGAAAAGGATACCATGGAGAGAAGAAAGAGATAGGATCATAGGAAACAGAAACGAATTATAAGAGAGAGGGAGGTAGAAGACAAATAGCTCGCAAGCTATTCCAAACCCGCAGGTTCTTAGATTCCAAATATTTTCACACAAAAACCTCTGTTTAAACAGTAGCAAATAGCTCCCTATAAATAGGGACCCAAACAGCAACCATAAATCTGCCTAGAAAACCAGCAGGAAACTATAGCATGAAACCAGCAATCACCACTCCTTTTGGAGGCCATCAATACATAGGAAATAGCAAGGGAGGGAAACGGACAGCATGGGGAAAACATCAGCATAAATCTGTTGAAAAAACCAAGAAAGAGGCACGGCAAGCCCAAGAACCAAGCAGCCATAACACCAACAGCCAGCCCCCCCAAGTAGGAAACCGAAGCAACCCTACTTCAACCGAGATAACCAAGACACCAAGAAGCCAAAGGGAAAAATGGGCCAAGCCCAATAAGAGAAATTCAGCCCACCATTAAATGCCCAAATAACCAAAGAAATCTAGCAAATCAAAGGAAGCTAGCAAACCAAAGGAGTAACTTTTGGGAATTAAAAATCAACATTTTCCTCACATCAATTCTCTAGTGGCAGAAGAATCTCATCTCCAAATGAGATCGGCTCAAAACTTTGAAGATGTGGCATTTCCGATTCCTGATTTAGCATGTCATACTTTCTTTTGATGATCTCTTTTCTCGTTCAAATTCGGATAAAAGTTGAAGCTTCTTAGAATCGTATCTCTCGGCACATAATTACAGTTGTCTTCGAATCTTGAGAAGCTCGATCTGTAGAGGGTTAGAAGAATATGCACGAGGAACCCATTTTGTTGTTGGAAGATTGTCCTTAGGAATCCAAGGCATAGCAGATGACTTTTTGATTACTTTCAACTTGTTGTTTGTTTTGTTTTTCCATTTTCTTATTTTTTAAAAGAAAGTGAGACACTCACAACAACCTAGACGCTCTGATACAAAATTGATGAAACAAAAAAATCAGCATTTTGCTCACATCATTAGGGCATCTCCAACGGAATTCCAAATGCTTGAATGTGGTCTCCCCGGAGCTCCAGCCGAACGGTAAAACTTCCGTTATTTCATGCGGGTGAACAGTGGGACGCCAATATTGGCGTTGAACTGTTCATGATCGCTATTTTTCTCGGTCTACCGAACTTGCCAAGAAATGCGCGAAAGAAAAAAAAAAAAGATCGTTACCTTCGCAGAATGGAGTTCCATTGGAGATGAATCGCGGCATTTTTAAGTTTCACGGCATTTTGGAGTGAAAAATGCGATTTTCGGTTGGAGATGGTCTTATACCACATACTCCAATTTTGATCTTGCCTTCCTGATGAAAGTTATAAAAGTATAATGAATGACATTTATTGGCTCAGAAAGAAACCCAAAATGCAAATTTCACATCTCATTCGCCAATTCCAGTTTTACACTCTCCTAACTACAACAATCACTCTACCTTCTCCCTGTATGCTTGAGCCTAGATGTGCTGAAGTGATGGAACTTGAGCAAGATTGGGTGACTGAGGATGAGTTTAAGCAAGAGTTTAAAGAAAAGATTTTGTTATACTCGAGTTTGAAGAGCTTCAAATCATTGTTGTTTTTCTCCAACTCCTAAAGGAGATATAAGGTGTTCCCCAACTTACCGTGTTGCTGCCCACTCCTTCATAGGTTGATTTTGTATATCTAAAACTATTACAATCATATTGTTGCAAATAATGTCATAGTATTAAATTCATGTTATCATTAATGGCAGCACCATGAGTCACGTAACTGAGAATTCTAAGATGTATGATGCATTGTGACATCCAGAATTTTTAATTAACTTATGAAGATTTTATTTGGGTAATACTATGTTTAAATTTGAATAATTTAGAATTAGATTTTATTTTGAATAGGATAATTACCTCAAATATTATTTGATCTCATATTTGTAACATTATTTCAATAAACAGGTTTCATGGCTTATATTTAGATTATTAATGAATGAATTAAAATTAAAACTCTCTTTTATGTTAAAAATTATCTAACTGTGGATTACAATTCATCTTTCCTTCTTTTTCCACGCCCTAAATCTGCATACCTTCGACATCACGCAATGATCCTCCATCCATAGATATCTAAGCCCATGACTCTCCTTAATTGAATCCATCCAACACAACAAAGGCTGTTCTAGCACAGAACTATGCATAAGTGATGCAACTATCAACAACAATAGTGATGAGTGATAATAACAGTTCTGAAGCATATCCTAGCATTTCGCAAGACAATTAGTTGGGGTTTAGATAATGTAAGATGGTGGTGCCATGTAAAAGATGGCAAATACAAATGCAGGCCTCCAAGATCTCAAAGCCCATTAGATAAATATCTTGATCTCAATATCAATATTGTAGAGAGTTTGTTGGTTGGCTCACAGGCAATTCATGTTCTTTGGTAGAAAAGATAAGAACCAACTTGCCTATTTAAAAAGTTTGATGCTATATTATGGTTTAGACATAATGAACCTATACAATTCTTTGGCAAAAAGATTACAATAAAATATAAAAAATAAGGGCGAGGGCCAAATGCATATTTGAACTCAAGAGACATACTTACAGATTTTTTAGTTTGAAAAACACGTAAATAAAATTGCAGTATTAAGGCAATAAAGTTATAGTATTAAATAATGTCATAGTATTAAATTCATGTTATCATTAATGGCAGCACCATGAGTCACGTAACTGAGAATTCTAAGATGTATGATGCATTGTGATATCCAGAATTTTTAATTAATTTATGAAGATTTTATTTGAGTAATACTATGTTTAAATTTGAATAAATTAGGATTAGATTTTATTTTGAATAGGATAATTACCTCAAATATTATTTGATATCATATTTGTAACATTATTTCAATAAACAGGTCTCATGGCTTATATTTAGATTATTAATGAATGAATTAAAATTAAAACTCTCTTTTATGTCAAAATTTATCTAACTGTGGATTACAATTCATCTTTCCTTCTTTTTCCACGCCCTAAATCTGCATACCTTCGACATCACGCAATGGTCTATTTTTTTATTAAAAAATAATCAATCTGAATTTTATTATGTTAATCTTATAAGTGATAAAATGCTTCACTATTTTCTTAAAAAATGTATTAGCAATTACAAAATTATAAGCTATAAAAAATTTTAATATGGTCCTACTACCTTCATTAGTCGCTCCAAACTCATAGCCACTATAAATATTTTTAAAATCTTTTGCTATTTTACTAACATATTCATTTAAATCTCCTCCAATAAAAACTTTTTCTTCAAGAGGCATCATTTGCACTAATTCTTCTAAGTTATTCCAAAATTTTAATTTTAAACATATATCCAAACCTATTTAAGGAGTATATATATTAGCATCAATAACAATATTTAAAGCTATAATTCTATCTCCAATTATTTTAATTTCTACAACATTATCATTATTACTCTTATTAATAATAACACCTACATCATTTCTAGTACGATTTCTACCTAAATATCATAGTTTAAATCCTAAACTAATAATCTCTTTAGCCTTTTCTCCAACCCCTTTAGTTTTATGAATACATGGTGATGTAAAACTACTAGGAGTTACGTTCAAAATTAAAAAGAGAATTGTGAAAGTTTGCTTTTATAATTTTATGGGATCATGCAAGATTGAGTTAAGATGTCGAAACGTTAACTTTGCTTAGGCGAAAGAGTTGCAAACTAGATTAACCAAAACGATTCTTTCAAAGTTCTAGGCGAATTAGTATGCAAAGTACAACAACAAAACCCAACGTTTAGCAATGAGAAGTTCACCTTGGGACCGTATCACTCAAGAGGTAGTGGACTTTTGGCGGAGATAGAAGATCCAAGAGATGAAAGAGGTTACCACTAGGGAGAGGGCGCCAAAGAACTTCGTCGAAGGAAAAGTTGCCGGTTGGGATGGAAGTCGTAGACGACCGTTGAGGCTCCAAGTGTGCTTTGAAAGTCTTCGGTCGTAGATGCTTGCAAGGATTGGCACGACTCTATCCACGTACTCCTCCACGGTAGTTTCGTCTTCAAACCCTACGTCGAAGCAAGGTGACCGTAGGATGTCGACGCTTCCGTCGGCTTGGAAAACTATACCCCACTCAAGCTCCGGATCCGCCATACATGCTTGGCGTGGAAATTTCTTCAAGGAGAGGAGGGGTAGACGGCGGGATCTCCAAGGAGAATAGGTGTTCGGCCAAGGAGAGAGAGAGGGGGGCGGGTGTTTTGAGAGAGGGGTTCTAGGTTAGATGAGTGTAGCAATAGATTTACTCAAATCTGAAATTAGTTTCAGATTTTAGTAAATTAGGAGGGAATTATTTGGACTTAATTTCAAATTTCAAATGCCATTAAGAGAGAGTAATGAGCAATTAATGTTGCCCATCAAAGGGGGAGGCCGGCGGGTTCAATAGGGGAGGGAGGGGATTTCAATTTTAAAAACCTGAAATTTGACTCAGATTTAAATAAAATTGGAGGGGATTAATTTGAAATTGATTTCAAATTAATGGGGGTAATCAATGCATTAATTGGTGGCATGAAGGAGGGCCCATCCAAGGTGGCCGGCGGCTTCATGAGGGGAAGATCTTGTGTGGAGAGCAAGGGTTTGGTTTCCAAATCGGCTCATGACATTTAGGAAGGATTAAATTGAAATCCTTTGAATTTTGAATTTTGGTTATGAACCGGATTTAAAACTTTCCTAATTTGGAAGTTCCAAATTTGGAAAGTTTTCGAAATTCAAATTTCGAATTTCGAAATTAACCGTTGTAGAAGATGAGAAAAGAGGAGGTTGGGGAGGAGGAAGTTTAACCGGCGGCAATTGGGGAAGGAAGTGGTGGCCGGCGGGTTGGGGGAGTTTGGGCCGGCGGGTTTTGGAGAAAATGACGAGGAGCGGGATGACGGGGATAAACCACGAGCCACGGACTCTTCCTATGACTGGTGGGTGTTGCTTTTGGCCCTCACCTTGGGCTTTCTCTCTCACCTCTCTAGCTCTCATGCAAGAAGAGTAAGAAGAAACAAAAACTCAATTTTCATTCAATCATTCATTAAAAATCAAAATGATACAAGAGACCACTATATATAGGTCTTGACTCATAAAAAGTGAAAAAGACTAAATTGCCCTCAGGGATACAAAGAAACATAACTCCCCACAGGGGTAAAATGGGAAAACAGTAAATCAAACAATACAATAATAATAAAATACATCATGTCATCTAAATCAAAAGTAGAGACGCTGAATCGTGGCCGTCGATCTGCGGTTTTGCCGGCGATAAACATGTCGGTAGCATCTGTCGATGTCCTCATCATTCTCCCCAGGTGGGAGAAAACTCGACCCTGTCGAGTGAGTGTCTCTAGAGCTCTCGTACCACTCTAGAAGGTCTGGGTCTAGGCTCTGCAGCTCCTCTCGGTCAACCCATGTATCCTCCGTCGCCGGGGTCCCTTTCCAGTGGACTAAGTACCTTCGACGTCCGCCTCCTTTCGTAGTAATGATCTCATCATCTAATATGGATTCAACTATCTCCGCATTGGGTAAGGGGGGTAATTTTGGGAGTGGAGGAGGGTTGGGGATCTCACCAGGTATGGTCACACAAGGCTCATTTGAAAGTGGATTGCATGGGTTAAATTCTGGTCCTTTGAAGGTTACTAAATCTTCTATGTTAAATGTGGGGTTAATGTTGAAACCTTCGGGAAGGTCTAGTACGTAAGCATTGTCATTCACCTTTGAAATTATCTTGAATGGTCCGACGCTTCTCGCATGCAGCTTCTTTGCGGATCCAGGAGGAAAACGCTCCGGACGGATCCGAACCATCACAAAGTCTCCAATTTCAAATACCTTAGCTCTTCTTTTATGGTCAGCCATAAATTTATAAGTTGCATTACCTTGTTCAATTTTCTTTTTAATTTCTTTATGTAACTCCTGTAGATGCGATGCATATGATGATGCTGACTCAGATGTTCTAACTCTAGTGCTCATGGGAATCAGGTCGATGGGTTGGTTGGGGAGGTACCCGTACACTATTTCAACAGGGCTAAGACCCGTAGTTCTATTCACAGAGTTATTGTAGGCAAATTCAGCTATAGGCAACTTAGAGTCCCAGTCCTTAATGTTATCTCCAACCAAGGTCCTTAACAGATTTCCTAGACTCCTATTCACTACTTCCGTTTGACCGTCTGTTTGGGGGTGAAAGGCGGTAGAGATTTTCAGTTTGGTCCCCATTTTATGCCATAAGGTCTTCCAAAAATAACTAGTAAATTTCACATCTCGGTCCGAAACTATGGTTTTAGGTAGCCCGTGAAGTCTCACAATTTCATCAAAGTACAGTTTGGCTACTCTAGAGGCGTCGAAAGTCTTGGAGCAAGGGAGAAAATGGGCCATCTTAGAAAACCTATCGACAACCACACAGACTGAGTCATGTTTCCTAACGGTCTTGGGAAGCCCTAAAACAAAATCCATGCTGACGTCCTGCCAAGGTTGGTTAGGCACGGGGAGGGGTGTGTAAAGGCCGGTGTTTTGTTTCCGTTGTTTGGCCAGCTGACAGGTGTGACACCGCCTTACTAATCTGCTAACGTCCTTCTTAAGACTTGGCCAGTAAAAACGATTCTCCACAGCTGCAATTGTCTTGGCCTGACCAAAGTGACCCGCTAAACCTCCAGCATGCAATTCCCACACAAGAAATTCTCGCAGTGAAGTTGTGGGAATGCAAAGTTTTTGAGCCTTAAACAGGTACCCATCTTCCAGTATAAAATCTCCTATGATACGCTCGTCTCCAGTTGTTAGTTTGGAATAGGTTTCTCCAAAATCGGGGCAGTCCGAATAGTTTTCTCTAATTTGCTCAAAACCAATCACTTCAGTCCTCATCTCACGCGTAACCATCATCCTACGACTTAGTGCATCCGCAGCCTTGTTTTCAGAACCAGCTTTGTGCCTAATGGTGTAAGTGTATTCTTGAAGGAATTCAACCCATCTTCCGTGTCGGGCATTCAGTTTCTTCTGGGAATTGATATATCGTAAAGCTTCGTGGTCAGAGAAGATAACGAATTCTTGGGGAAGCAGGTAATGTCTCCAATACCTGAGGGATTGAATTATAGCGTAGAATTCCTTATCGTAGGTGGAGTATCGTTGCCTGATATCATTTAGTTTCTCACTGAAGTAGGCAACCGGGTGTCCTTCTTGGGCTAACACTCCTATTCCTATACCAGATGCGTCGCAGGTCACTTCAAAAACTTTCGAAAAGTCGGGTAGACGCATGACTGGTGCTTCAACCATTTTTCTTTTTATTTCCTCAAAAGCCTTGGTGGCAGATGTCGTCCAGACAAAATCTCCTTTCTTTAAACAATCAGTTATGGGACCCACGATGGTGCTAAAGTTTCTGATAAATCTCCTATAAAACGTGGCCAGTCCGTGAAAACTCCTGACATCTCTAATATTCTTTTGTATAGGCCACTCGTTGATTGCTCGCACCTTTTCGGGGTCGGCATAAATGCCGTGGGAAGAAATTATAAACCCAAGAAAAGTTACTTGATTCGTGAGGAAAGTGCATTTCTTAGGGTTGGCATACATTTGTTCTTTCTTCAAAATCTCGCAGACTTGTTTTAGGTGATTCAAATGTTGCTCCACCGAACGACTATAGATCAGAATGTCATCAAAGTAAACTACAACAAATTTTCCAAGTAACGGCTTAAGGATTTGAGTCATTACTCTCATGAAAGTGCTGGGCGCGTTACTCAATCCAAAAGGCATTACTGTCCATTCGTACAACCCATCTTTAGTTTTGAAAGCTGTTTTCCACTCATCCCCCGGACGGATCCTAATTTGGTGATAGCCACTCTTAAGATCGATCTTAGAGAAGAGTGTGGCTCCGGTCATCATGTCCAACATGTCATCTAACCGAGGGATTGGGAAACGGTACTTGACGGTAATTTTGTTGATAGCACGGCTATCAACGCACATTCTCCACGTCCCATCCTTCTTAGGGGTAAGAAGGGCAGGCACCGCACACGGACTAAGGCTCTCCTTAATGAACCCTCGCTGTAACAATTCATCCACTTGTCTTTTGAGCTCCTCGTGTTCAGTGGGGTTCATCCGGTAATGGGGTAGGTTTGGTAGGGACGCTCCGGGCACTAGGTCTATAGCATGTTGAATGTCCCTTAGAGGTGGCAGTTGGTTGGGTAAGTCGTCGGGAAAGACATCAGAAAAAGTTTCTAACAGGGGTTTAACCTCTTCGGGAATCGGTTCTTCTTGGTCTACACTTATTTCTCGGCCGACTAGCGCGTAAAGAGGGGCTCCCGACTCCAGTTCCACATTTAGGTCCTTAGCAGTTATCAAGTTTACACCCGTGTTGGGTTTCAGGGAGTTGGGCTTAACTTCTTCTTTAGTAGACTTAGGTTGAGTGGGTAACAGTTTAATCTTCTTGCCCTCGTGTTCAAACACACAGGTGTTTGATCGTCCATAAATGTGTACATCGTTGTCGAACAGCCAAGGGCGGCCAAGGATGATTTGACCCACATCCATCGTCAAAACATCACACCAGATTTTCTCCTTGTATCCCACGAACTCAATAGGAACCAGACTCCTATCTTTAACTTCCAAGGTAGTCGAGTTTATCCAAGCAACTTTGTAGGGGTTCGGGTGTGGGGTGGTTCTCAATTGCAGTTTTGAAATCATTGCTGAAGATACAGCGTTAATGCAACTTCCACTGTCTATTATGACCTTGCAGTTTTTGTCTCCAATCTTAGTGAAAGTGTAGAAGATCGAGGTTCTTCGCCAGTCGTCGCTAGGTTTAGGTTGGGAAAAGGCACACCTAACAACCTGTAGGTCTAAGTAGTTCATCTTTTGAAGGCAGTGAACAACTGCGGTATCTTCTTCGTCGAAAAACTCCTCATCGTCGTCCATATGGTGGACCAAGTCAGTCTCTGGTTCATTCTCTTCCTCCGTCACTTCCTCAATTATTGTGACCTTAAATGGGCTGAAGCACTGAGAAGCAATGTGTCCGTACCCATGGCATCTAAAACACTTAGTGCCGGCAGTGGTTTTGGGTGTCTCCCGTTATGGTGTTTTCCCTTTATAGTCTGATCGAGGTTGGGCTTGGTTAGGAGCAAGCCGACTACCAGAGGGTCCAGTGGGTTTGGTGTACGGTTGGCTAGAGGAAGACTTAAAAGGGTTAGGTCTAGAGTCTTGGGTCCTGGTGGTGTGGCTTCTAGATTCTTCCAAGTCTAGTACAAGACTACAGGCAGCTTCGTACGTGGTTATTCCTCGAGCAAAGAGTTCATTCCTAAGGTCTTCTCTCAGTCCGGCTCTAAACATGGACAAAAGTTGTGTGGGAGTGGTGGTCTCCTCCCCGTTACAACGGATTAAGAAGTCATCAAACGTGGAGATGTATTCCTTAACGGGTTTACTCCCTTAGGTTAGCCTGTTCCAACGATCTAGGAGTCTCGGGTAGTACGAGGGAGGAAGGTATTTCCTTTTCAGTTCTTGCTTCATCGCTCCCCAGTCAGCTATGGGGTACTCTCCTCGGGTCTCTCTCATGTGCTCCACATTAGTCCAGTATTGGTTGGCTCTACTCGTCAATTTCATCTCGGCGAATCTAACTTTCTTTTCTTCCGAAATGTTATACCATTTAAAGTAACTGCCCATCCCTTTAATCCAATCGAGGAAAACCTGGGGTTCTAACGTTCCGTCAAAAGTTGGGGCATCTATTTTAATGCTCTTAAGGAGCTGGGCGTCATTGTCTCTCCAAGGTGCGTCACGACCTACCGGTTCTTGGTGGGGTCGGTGGTTGGGTCGGTAGTAATCCCTAGGAGGTCCGTACTCGGTTCGGGCATCCTCGCCATAAGGTGATTGAGGTCTAGAGGGCGTGTAGATAGCCGGGTGTCCGCTTCGTTCAATGTTGTCAAGTCTCTCTCCAGCATGACGCTTAAGGTCCGCCACACTCGTTTGGGTGTCTCTAATTTGCTGCGACATTGTGCCCAACTGGCCTACAATCATGTTTAAGGTTGCTTGAATGTGAGTGGGATCCATGGTTGGGTTCTAGGGATCACTAGGAAGGTTTCTAGATCCAAGGCAGCAGCTAAACTCCCTAGAATGCTTGCTGGAATTGCACTTACAGCAGCTGTAAAGTGCTGGACAGCAAACACAACGAAGGGTGAAGTCACCTAATTGTCTAGGCAATGTTTTCGGGTGAAGGCAGCACCTAAACAGTGAATGTAGGGTCACTAACGGGTGCTTAACCGCTGCAGGAAATGGTGGACAGCAACCTAACACAACCTGAAACTCACTTTAAGGGTGAAACCAAGTGTAGAAAAACAGTGGACAGCAAGAGTCTAAGTGGCCTAGACTATTATGAATGTGAATGTAGTGATGGCAGCACTTAAACACTTAAATATTAGCATGTAAGATGAAAATTTTATTGCAGGAATTTAAGGACAGCAAAAGAAAACAGTGGGTTAGACTAGTTTAAATGATGTTATGCATGCGACATTTAAAGACAACCTAAATGAGACACCTAGGATGCATCTAGCATGATCAAAGCATGCTAGCCATGCTCTGATACCAAATATGATATAAAACTACTAGGAGTTACGTTCAAAATTAAAAAGAGAATTGTGAAAGTTTGCTTTTATAATTTTATGGGATCATGCAAGATTGAGTTAAGATGTCGAAACGTTAACTTTGCTTAGGCGAAAGAGTTGCAAACTAGATTAACCAAAACGATTCTTTCAAAGTTCTAGGCGAATTAGTATGCAAAGTACAACAACAAAACCCAACGTTTAGCAATGAGAAATTCACCTTGGGGCCGTATCACTCAAGAGGTAGTGGACTTTTGGCGGAGATAGAAGATCCAAGAGATGAAAGAGGTTACCACTAGGGAGAGGGCGCCAAAGAACTTCGTCGAAGGAAAAGTTGCCGGTTGGGATGGAAGTCGTAGACGACCGTTGAGGCTCCAAGTGTGCTTTGAAAGTCTTCGGTCGTAGATGCTTGCAAGGATTGGCACGACTCTATCCACGTACTCCTCCACGGTAGTTTCGTCTTCAAACCCTACGTCGAAGCAAGGTGACCGTAGGATGTCGACGCTTCCGTCGGCTTGGAAAACTATACCCCACTCAAGCTCCGGATCCGCCATACATGCTTGGCGTGGAAATTTCTTCAAGGAGAGGAGGGGTAGACGGTGGGATCTCCAAGGAGAATAGGTGTTCGGCCAAGGAGAGAGAGAGGGGGGCGGGTGTTTTGAGAGAGGGGTTCTAGGTTAGATGAGTGTAGCAATAGATTTACTCAAATCTGAAATTAGTTTCAGATTTTAGTAAATTAGGAGGGAATTATTTGGACTTAATTTCAAATTTCAAATGCCATTAAGAGAGAGTAATGAGCAATTAATGTTGCCCATCAAAGGGGAGGACGGCGGGTTCAATAGGGGAGGGAGGGGATTTCAATTTTAAAAACCTGAAATTTGACTCAGATTTAAATAAAATTGGAGGGGATTAATTTGAAATTGATTTCAAATTAATGGGGGTAATCAATGCATTAATTGGTGGCATGAAGGAGGGCCCATCCAAGGTGGCCGGCGGCTTCATGAGGGGAAGATCTTGTGTGGAGAGCAAGGGTTTGGTTTCCAAATCGGCTCATGACATTTAGGAAGGATTAAATTGAAATCCTTTGAATTTTGAATTTTGGTTATGAACCGGATTTAAAACTTTCCTAATTTGGAAGTTCCAAATTTGGAAAGTTTTCGAAATTCAAATTTCGAATTTCGAAATTAACCGTTGTAGAAGATGAGAAAAGAGGAGGTTGGGGAGGAGGAAGTTTAACCGGCGGCAATTGGGGAAGGAAGTGGTGGCCGGCGGGTTGGGGGAGTTTGGGCCGACGGGTTTTGGAGAAAATGACGAGGAGCGGGATGACAGGGATAAACCACGAGCCACAGACTCTTCCTATGACTGGTGGGTGTTGCTTTTGGCCCTCACCTTGGGCTTTCTCTCTCACCTCTCTAGCTCTCATGCAAGAAGAGTAAGAAGAAACAAAAACTCAATTTTCATTCAATCATTCATTAAAAATCAAAATGATACAAGAGACCACTATATATAGGTCTTGACTCATAAAAAGTGAAAAAGACTAAATTGCCCTCAGGGCTACAAAGAAACATAATTCCCCACAGGGGTAAAATGGGAAAACAGTAAATCAAACAATACAATAATAATAAAATACATCATGTCATCTAAATCAAAAGTAGAGACGCTGAATCGTGGCCGTCGATCTGCGGTTTCGCCGGCGATAAACATGTCGGTAGCGTCTGTCGATGTCCTCATCACATGGAATACTTATCTTCTTATGAATCATAATATTCATGAATTCCATTAATAATTGAAAAAAAAAATTTTAGGTTATCCTCAAATAGATGTGGTTTGTGGTCACATTGTGTTAGGTTATTACCACTTCTCAATGTTATTTTTCCCCCTTACATACCCTTTTAGGAGTTAGTCACA
Organism: Dendrobium huoshanense; assembly: GCA_016618105.1. NCBI lineage: Eukaryota > Viridiplantae > Streptophyta > Magnoliopsida > Asparagales > Orchidaceae > Dendrobium > Dendrobium huoshanense. Next base: position 63,882,788 of record CM028344.1, read on the forward strand.
CTTTCCAATAGGATGAAAAGGAGAACACCATCCAGTTGTTGAAAAAGAAGATCATTTAAGTGTTGATGCTTGGTTTTCTTAATCTAAAAAATTGTTTGAGTTGGAGATGGATGCATCCATGTCATTGATGTCATCCTCCTCGACCATTAAGACATAGAAGAGTGCCTACATAAACAATGCCACCGATTACAAGGAGCTCTTTTCCTTGTATCAATTGGGGAAACATTTAAGGCATTACTTACACAGAAAGGAAATTATTCTTCGCATAGAACATCAGTCATAACAATACCTACAAACTTAGCCAAGCACATGAAGTAGATGTCCTCTCATAGAACTTCAATACAGTGATCAATCAAAAAAAGGGAGCACAAAATAAGATGGTCAATATATTATCACGTCCAATTACCAGTGTATCCACAACCTTATTGTAATTACATGGATGCTATTATTGCACCATAAAGAGTACAGTATGTTGCATGTATTAGATCAAAACTCCCAATAGATGTTGGATGCCCATAAAGGGGATGAACAACAAAATAAAGGCCTTGCACAAAACGGTAAGGCATCAAGAGGCCAAATTAAGTTTAGAAAACTAAATGAATGTATTGAATTATCATATTTATAAAATGATAATAGCATTGGATAGAAACCATGTTGTTGCAGGGGAGATCTACTACAATAGGAGATCAGTTGCAAGTGCTCACAGATGCCAATCATTTGGCTTGTGTATGAGAAGTCTACCAAAATAGGATGACACTTCGATGAAAAGAAGTCTATCAAAATCTAACGCTATAAATCTAAAAGCCAAAGATTCACTTGAATGCACAAAGTTTTATCAAGAGATCTACTCCATATCACATCAAAGCCTTCAAACTAGAATATGGAATTGTACATGGCCATGTTAATACCCAGTGGGTCATGGGAGTGAGGGGTGTAACTAATTCAAGTCAATTCGTGAACTAGTACAAGCTCAACTCATGGCTTCTGAGTTAAGCTCGATGAGCTAAAAAGTGAAGCTTGAGCTAGCCCTGAGTTAGCCAACCCAAAAATATTAATGTTAAAAACACTTTAAATATATAAAAATTCAATTAGTTTAGCATAAAATTGCCAAAAAAAAAAAAAAAAATTATAATTATCTTCCTTATTTCAAGTGATCTCCTATTATTTCTCACTTAAATTTTTATTTTTTTATCACGTTATTATAATAACTTGTTTGAAAAAGAATGATTTCTCTCTTTTATGATAAATGAGTCGACTCATGAGCAGACTAGAACTCATAATATTAAGCTCGAGCTTAAACTCAATTAATTAATCAAGCTCAAGCTAACTCAAGGGAAACTCGATCTCAATTCGACACTTTTACCCATATGGGAGTCCATTTGATGGACTTCATGAGAGAATTACTAGAGAAACGACAGAGGTTTAATTACCTATTCTTCGTAGTGCAACATTTTAATAAGATGGTGTGCCTAGTTCATGTGGTAAGGCCGTCGTAAGAGAGGAGGCTTGAGCCTGCAAAATTATTTTTCAGGCATGTTTGGAAGCACTTTCTATTACTTCATCCATCAGTTCAAACAATAACATATTTCTTAGTAATTTCTAAAAGGCCCTTTGGGATTATATTAAACTTAGTTTTGTGAAATGATGAACAATTTAGAAAAACCATGGTATAATAATGAAATTAAATGGTGTATCTGCACTAAAACTCTTCAATGAAATTAAGAAAGAAAAGAAGGGCACATAATAAGTAGATGTTAATAGTTAACTAACTTCTGTAAGATAAATAAAACAATAATAAAAAAATATTTCTATTCACTCATTTTTAAAATATGTTTATATTTCAAATAGATCAAAAAATAAAAATTATTATAGTACAATACTTTTAGATAAATAAAATTAAAATATATAAATAAATTTTAAAAATATAACATTGTTTTAATTATAACACTAACTTTTCATTCATTGTAGAATTAGAATCTTTATCAAATTGTTATGAAATTTTGAACTTCGTAACATAATTATAAAATCCATAACTTAACTTCCTTTGTCCTGATTAAATCTTTTGCTTTGAGTTGATATTATTATATTTTCCCTGTCAAGAAAATTATTCCAATAAGCAATGCAAGTATTCTAATGGTAAAACCTTCTTTAATATATTGACTTAATTTCTTAAAATCAAATAATAAACATGAAATGGAATAAAAATCATACACATCTTTATTCAGTGTCACATGTCAATTAATGATTGTGCAAGTTAATTTCTTATATGCCACATGTAAATTAGATTACACCATATATTTTAGCTTTTTCTACTTGACTTCCCCTCAAACAATTCTTTTGAGAGAGAGTCCATACACTTTTCAAAGGTTAGAATAAACTTGAATTATTAGAGAAATAGTGAGAAATCTAATAAATTTAATGAAAATAGCATCAAAAGAAGGAAAGCCAAATATTCAAAACCTCCCCAGATTATATATATATATATTGTTAAATATACCTATATAGCTTTAAAAAATCAGGTTGTGGAAAACAAAAGGCTAGCTTTAAAATAAATCTAAGTTTTGAAAAGAAAAGGCATAGTCAATAAAATTATGTTCATTCAAATGAACATCTTGGAGCTAATTGATTAATTCCCCGTAAATCATCTCCGTAATCCAATATTCCTAGAAAATCATTCCTGAAATGCCAAATGCAACAAAGAATAATGCTGAATTGAAAGTTTCAAGCATTCCATGGCCTTTTCTTTGATTGTATAAAGCTCAAGCCAAGTTTCAGTGATGCATTAGAAATTTTTTTAGGCAAGTGGATCTTTTAAATTTTGAAATCTTACCCTTTTCATTGCTTACAAACTTCTGGTTAAATTTCTTGCCATGAAGAATCAGGTCTATATTTTCAGCCATGTCTTTCATTGCATTTAGCATGTACTGTTCTGCAGCCTCATTCCCTTGTGCTTGTGCGGCAATTAGATATGAAAATCTAATTATATGATTTCTGAATGATAATCCACTACCAGCTTCGGAAGTCTTTCCAGTACCTATGAACATGCGGGCAGCATATATATCTTTCTTAGCTCTGGCTGACCATCGCATTAGTAGGTATTTCTTAGGGATATTCACAATGTCTAGTTGCCTAAAAACTCTCATGCAGTGAGAACATAGTAAACCCATTGTCTCAAACTTTCCACAAGTGCATTGAATGCTGTCGTCAATTGCATCGAAATGAACAACCCAAGATGTCGAATGATCCAAATTCTCTGTGCTCTTAATCAAAAACTGTGACGAATCACTAGAGGCATGCTCAATACTCATGCCACCAACACCATCTAAAAATTCTTTCTCAAAAAATAAATACAACTTTCTTGAGTAAAATTGAGCAGCTTGCTTTAATATTGGGCTGCACTTTATTACAGGTACTGCTACTGATTGGTTGCATTTATAATCTTCATCCTGTTCACTCCGGCGCCATGTCATCATCACCTTCTCTAAGCCCAAAAAGTAATCGGTTCTTGAACTTGTTGGCTTCAAAATGTCATGACACATATTATTAATAAACTCGCTTCGCTGAGTAGATAGAATGTCCATGCTAAAACAGTCCTTATTGAATGTCGTTGACCACTTCTTTCTTATCTTATAAAGCTCCTCCAACCAACCATTGCTATGGAGGCCCCCTTCTGTTATCATTTCAGCCCATGTTTTCTCAAACTGCTCCTCAGAATCACATTTACTCAAACATTTATAAAAGAGTCCTCTGACTTTATCATTGCTATTAAAGCACCAAACTTTTGAAGGAGCCTTCTTGGAGATATGCCATTGGCATAGTCTATGACGGGTGCTAGGTAATGCAACTTCTATAGCCCTATTCATGGCTTGATCTTGATTAGTAAATATTGTTATAGGATATTTATCACCCATTATTCTTACAAATGTTCGAAACAACCAAGTAAATGATTCAATCGTTTCCTCTGACAAGAAAGCCACACCAAGTAAAATGTTCTGCCAATGATTATTAACACCGACAAATGGTGCACAGACTAAATTATATTTATTAAGCCGATAACTGGTATCAAAAATTACCACATCTCCGAAACAGTCAAAATCTATCCTTCCCATCCCATCAACCCAAAAAAAATTCAACAATCTATCCAATTCATCAAATTGGACGTCCCATGCAAACATTGGGTCATCAGCTTGTCGTTCTTTAAATAATTCAATTAATGAATTAGTGTCGCCAAATTCATTTTTTGCTCTCTTTTCCTTTTGAATATAGTTGTAAGCATCTCTCTTAGAGAAACCAACATTCTCTACACCTCCAACTTCATCGGCAAGGTAGGAAAAAGCATCTACTGTTCTAATTCCGGCCTCTGTCAATGCTTTAAGAATCGAAGCTTTCTCATCACTCATGTACCTACATGATCTGAGTAAGTGACAGTCTTCTGGCCTAGCCAAATCATGATTGTGGCTTTCTATAAATTTTTGCACCTTCCAATTTCCATCTTCATCAACAATAAACCTAATCATTGCAGGACATCCGGTTCTGGTATCTGATTTTCGATACTTCCTTTGTAAATTCAAATCTGAACTCTTCTTGAAACCAGCTTTTGAACAAACATAGTCCTTAGATCTTATCTTTCTAGAATTGGGCCAAAAACTATGATGCTCCTTGCGAACACTAAAGCCAGCATTATGTGCATATCTGCAGTACATCTCGTATGCCTCCTTCTCACACTTGTAAACTTCCTGAGATAGAGTGGAAAAAATATTATGAGAAAAACTTTCTAAGATAGAATGTAAACTTATAAGTGTGTACAAGGAAGTTAGTCACTTTGTACAACAGTGTAGAAGCTTGTAAGCACATTGTAGAAAGTGTAACACTATGTATACAACTTGTACACAATGTGTAAATCTTGTACACATCCTTGAAAACAATTTGAAGGATATTGCACCCAGTGTGTTTAATTGTACACAGCCTCTAAACACTGCACAATGTGAAAGATTGTGAACCTATACACAATGTGGAAAGAAAAAAATATAAATCATTGAGAAGAGTTATCTCAAAAAAAATTTCATATGCACTTTAGATATTTATAAATTAATGTCAGATATTTAAAATTTCTTTAAAAAAACAGGACGCTTGAAGTATATCGGCGAAAACAACATTATCACCCATGAACAATAGAAAAAAGAAGAATACATAATAATCCTTTAAAATTTACGAATACATAATAATCCTTAAAAATTTACTAATAACTTTTATCTACAGCTCCTCCATCCAAATTGAGTTCCAGTTCATCCAACCTTGCAAAATCCGCACTATCCTATGAACTTACCGTCTTTCTTATCTGTGAAATTTGAACGTCATCAAAAGCATGCTCCATCTTCTTCTTTGTCGGTTCTTCACTGAGATTTTTGTCGACAATTTGGGGAAAAGAGGTATTCACTGAAAATCCTTAACTTTGGGGTCCCGTCACGGTTTTTTTAAAAACGTATTGTGTTAGTAAAAATATCCGGGTCGACCCATCGGGTCGCGCGTCAGTAAAAATATCCACGTGGCATCAAAAAATAATTTAAATAAAAAATACGTGTCTATAGTTGATTGGAGTCCGGAGGTAGAGCTACGTTCGGACTCCGCAACAAATAATACTTCCCCTAAAAGGGATGAAAGGCTAAAGATGATTCACATAGCTAATCCCAGATAGTTGGAATGCAACCGAAGTAGTTGGGATAAGTCTAATGATGTTGATAATGATTCCAAGGAGTTGGAATGAAAAGTGTTGATAAAGAAATAATAATAATAATAATAAAGGTGACAAAAGATAAATTTTTTTCAAACTTTTTGTTTTTAGAAAATTATGAGTCTTTATGCAGAAATGTTGGCATTAGCGGCGCTACATATTGGAAATCACAGGTGCTTGCTTCCCATAGTTGTTACTTCTAGCAGTGTACATCAAAAGGAAAATTTTGAAAGATCTAAATGGCTTAATCAGATGAAACCTGTTGGTCTGGGAAGGTGACAGGTTGTGTTTTAAGAAATAAATGTTTGAAGTTCAGTAACATATGTATTCGGAACTACTAAATAATGAGGGCAAATCCAAAGATAAAGGACTGTGTAAAACTCAAGTCAAAATTTATGAAAAAAAATAAATTTAATAAATGCTAGTGCTAGGTAGGGCCTTCCCAAAATAGACACCCAATGACCTAACCAGATTGACGTGAGAAGTTGGCAAGAGTTTGCTAAAACATCATCCATTAATAACACTACAACTAGAATACATTGTGGTGAAAAGAAGGTGATGTACCCAACTTAGCCCGATTGAGATGAAAAAATTAATTATAGTTAACTGGATCTACAAATAAGACCATATTTGCTGCTTGGCATGTGAGGAATTTGAATGGAAAAAAGAATAGAATTAAATGGAAAAGGAAAAAAATTCAAAGACAACGGAGAAGGTTATAAACTATTGTCTGTTGGGAAGGTTAAAAGTAGGAATGGGGCCGAGATAACAGTGAATAGAGATTTAAAGATTAAGTTGTTAAGGTGAATAAGATTAGTTATAGGGTGATTGTCATTTAGTTAATTATTTGTGAGAACATTAAAAATGTAGTTAGTCCTTAAATTGATAATTGGCTACAAGTCCTTAAAATCTAAAAATATTCAAACATACTTTTAAGTTATTATTTTATATCAGCCTTTAAATTTTTTTTTGGCAGCAACAATTTGCTAAAATGTTTGAATAAATTTAATTTATTTTATAATAGAAAATTCACAAGAATTAATTATATCATAACTTTCAAAGAATTATATTTTAAGGTGTCTCTCCAATCTAAAAAAAAATCCTAGAATTATATTTCCCAACGGATGTAAGAGTATAAGACTTAATTTTATAATAATCATGGATTAAAAAGGCGTTCAAGGCGGACGACTCGAGGCGCGCCTCGAATCGAGGCAGAGGTCGGGCAAATTGAGGCTTAAGCCTCGAATGTTCGGGCAAGTCTTCCGCCTTTTTCCACGGAGGCGTACGCCTCAAGGCGTGAGGCGCCGAGGAGCATCGAGGCAGCGCCGAGGAGCATCGAGGCAGCGCCGAGGAGCATCGAGGCAGCGCCTCGAAAGGGAGAAAGTTACCTTCACAGCTAGCGAGCCAGCGAGCTCCCGTTGTTTCTTCCGATCAAAATGTCGTAACTTACGATCCCACTGGAAGGGGAAGTCGTCGAAGGAGCTAAGTCAAGCAACCACGAAGGAGCCAAAGAAGCGACGAGTGCAATATCTACACCTCCTATGAAGCAACGAAGCTGAACAACAAGGACTGAAAGGAAAAACCTAGATGCAACTAAGTTATTATTGATTAACATAATTAATATAATTTAAAATATTAATAATTAAGCAATTTAATTAAATTAATAATAGTATAATTAGTGCATAAATTAATTATCTAATTTAATTTAATTGATTAATTAATAATATAATTATTAATTAAATATTAATATAATTAGCCTAATTAATATAAATTAAAATCCGGATTTTCAAGATTTATCAAATCCGGATTTACAGGATTTACTAAATCCCACTAAAGTTTATCAAATAATGCTCTGTGTTATTCATGAGAATTTATTCCAGTAAATTACATATTATGAAAAGATTTTTCTTTTCAGATATAAGCATCAACAATATTCTTTCAATCAAACAAATATTCAGTATAATTTTATACATAAACCCTCATGAAAATAATTGCTTCCTTTTCTTAGAACCAATCATCATGTTCATAATTGACTTAATATTTTGTCATTTTTTTTATCATTATTAATAATTTTACATTAGCTTATTTTTACTGTTTTGAGACTTAAGCCTCGATCTACCTCGAGGCTTACAGATCGCCTTGCTTAGACAAAACGCTTCGATTCCCGATTTCGCCTTTTAAAACATTGATAATAATAATATTGAAATTGTCTTAAATCATATCTAAATTGATTTTTTAATTTCATCTTTTACTGTATTGTTAATTGCCCAAGATTAGATATTCTATCACATTTTATTGCAAATTTAAACTTTGATAACGAATGTAGCTTAGATCTAACATGATAACTCAAAAAATCATGCAACGGGTACATAAAATTTGCAATTCACACATATAATCTTTTAACAATTATTCATTATTTTTAATAAAAACAAAAAATAAGAAGATTATCAATTCAGGAAAAATTTCCAATCTCCTAGAAATAAAAGCAAGAAAATTAAAATCAAGAAAGCCACACAAACAATTTGAAATCCACGTACTTATTGAAAATCAAATTGCTTATGATTTAATTAAAGCTCAAAAGACTCTAAATGAATAATAAATTTAGAACAGGAAAGGAATAGTTGTAATTGTACAAAGCAATAAACATGTTCCAAAAATTTAGAAATCTCTCACTTAATAATGGAGTTGATTTTTTAATAATTTTCTTTGAATTAGATAACAGTGATTTACAAGAGTAGAACGAAAAACACATCCAACAAGAATTTTATGCATGAACACTTGATCAATTCCATACATATCTAAGACACCTATTTATAACTAGAAATCCTAATGGAATTCCTTATCCACTGATTACAACATTCCAAAAGAATCACCCACGCCGACTGTCATAAAACAAAAGAAATTCTGATAACATCATCCGAACTCCAGCCAAGCCCGATGATGGCAAATGTCACACTAGAGGCAACATATGGCAGAGGAAAGAAATTTACCAGAGCTTACGTTGATTGTACTGATAACAAAAAGATTTGCCAAAGGAGATTAAAAAACCACAGAAACCAATTAGTGAGAAAGATCTCAATAGTAGAAGAAGCCACATAAGTGGCAATGGAAGAGTTGCAAAAACTACCAGGCAAAAGAGGCCACCACCGATGAAAGCCATGGGAAGAGATCAACACAAGCATACAAAAGATCACATGAAAAGGAGCCTTATAGCTCGGTCTTAGAGAGTAAGGTAATTCCTCGTCAATGATAATTAATTAAGATGACCCCATATTAATTGAAGAAATGTAAGTATTGATCCCATATCACACCCAGAACACTTCTAGACAATAGGACTACTGAACTTGCAGCAACATAACACGATGAAACTTAACACCTATGAAAACAATACAACAGCTAAACTTCCAAAATCTCCTTGATCATCAGCAGTCCTCATATCAAACAAATTCTGAAATTCTTTACAGCTGAAATTCTTTACAGAGATCTAATTATATAGATAGACAAGATTAAAAAAAATGCCAACCACTTGTGACCATAAATTTAGGCAAATTTACCCCTTTAGATCAACTCTCCATTCCAACCTAACATCCTGGATAAATACAAAGCACAATGAAACATCAAAGTATGGTCAATATCTCCTCTTCATCAAAGCTCAAACATTATGGTTCCAATTTAGGGGAAAAAACAAGCAAATTCAAGTCAAAAGAAAAAAAACTAAAACAAACGCGAGAAAGACAAATATGGCCTTATTTCTACTTTGACAGCATTAATACAAAAAGGCACTAAAATCTTTAGCGGATAATAGAGGGCACAATAACAACAAATGAGAATATCAGAAAATTCCTATATGTCATAAACTATAATAAATGATAAACATTGCTATGCAAATAAAATTACAAAGTATGAAAGAAAATCACAAAATACCTGGTAATCAAACAAACGTTTCACACATTTTGGTTTGCAACGTTCCTCAAGATATTTCTTTGGGTCTACAAGTTCCTCATCAGCCCTGAAATAACAATCAAGATGATGAAAGTAAAAAATGTTGTATGGGTCATTCACAAAATAGTTAGGAACAAATCAAGTTTTATTATCCACATTTACAGAACAATAAAAATTATTATAACTATTCGATTGAAAAAATAGAACATTGAGGAAAAATACATTTGAAATATTTCAAACAAGATTTACATTAATGCAAGGTATAATATGAAGGTGACAAATGGTTGCTAGTAGGGTGAATGCGGCAACATGTAAATAAAACCATGCAAATAATAATACGAACAAAAGATAAACAAATTTCAGCACTAGCTAGTGTTAGATCACTCGCATTATTCAAAATTAATCTTCAAAACTATGTAGAAAATAGAAATAGAATGCCTTATAATTGTAGCTATCATCCTGAAATAACTATGATAATTCTAACGATATACCTCATTGCAAAAGCAAATGTTCTCATTTCCTAAGACTTTTTTGCATTCTAAATTTTAAAATCGGGTAGATGACTTTGCATTCAACTATAACTGGCTCATTTCAAGGAGGTAGGCATGAGAAATAGCTAGAAAACATCAAAGGAATGAGCATATGAGATAACGAAAGGTACAAACACACCCCACATAAAGAAGTTTCACATCAGAAGGACTATAAGGAAAACAAACAACTTCAAAGCTGCACAACAGATTTACTTCAAAACATATGGCAATGCAAGCCCAATGCAATTGTCACAACTGTGTATCCAAGGAGAAGCCAGGTTGTGCTCTCAATTCAATCATAAGCTAGGTAAAAAAGCTCACTAGCATGCTTAGCCAAAAGCAACTATGCAACAAAAATTGAGAAGGTCAGGGAGTAGTATGACCAAATGTTAATCCAAACAAGAACAACAACAACAATAATTATCCCACTACATGAATCATTTTTCTCCATTGTGCCATATTAAGAGTCAAAGTCTCATTTAAATCTGATTAAAAAAATCATTTCTAATACTTTCTAACCAAATCTTTTAAGTCTACCTCCACCTTTCTTAACATAGGCTGGATCTAATACATCTACTCTCCAAACAAGGTCATCGAAAGGCCAATATTTTAAGTGACCAAAGCATATAAGCTGACTCTCTCTAATCATATATGCCACTAGAACTATTCCAACCTTTTCACGTATATATTTGTTTCGCATTCTGTCTCTAAGTGTAAAGTCACTCATACATCTTAGCATCCTCATCTGTGCAACACTTAATTTTATGATTCTCTTTTAATGGCCCGCATTCTGTGTCATAAAACATTGCAAGTCAAATAGGAGTAAACTTCAATAACCATATGCCAAATTGTTCCCAGCTTCACATTCTAATGTACTAGCATAAGGATGTTTAAAAGAAAATTAGCTAACAATTTTGTTTTGTATGCTAATAATTCAAAGTAATTGAAATACATTGAAAAAACCTAATCTAAACTACCATTTGAACGTTCTATGGAATAAAATATGGCATGAGTAGACCACAACAATAATTAAATAAATAAATAAACTACATGAAATGGCTACAATAACCACAAAAATTGACAATCTTATTATCTTCAAATAACTAGTTCATAAGGGTAGCCTTCTTCCAGCTCATCAATAGCACTGCATGGGTAGCAACTTTATGCACAAGAAGATTTAATTATATACATTTTTTTCAAGAAAATATAGTTAAAAAATGAAAGCAATCGGTGCTAAAGTAACTACAAAATCAAAAAAATTATCCTCATTGTTCAAAACATGAAAGACTAGAAGATATCATTGGTTTTTTTGATAAATTTATAATCTCAATACGTAGCAGCCAAATGAAAGTGCTAGGAATAAATAATGTTATGGGTATTTGGTGGGTTTAGATAGTAATTAGGTATCTTATTAGACCATTATATTTCCTAAGCATATATAAAAAGCTCCCTCTTGGAGTTAAGGCATCAACCAAGCAAGAAGTAATGAAGCATTTGGCTCAAACCCTTTCCCCACCTCCAAAATACCTAAAGTTGTGAGCATCCTACGATTGCTCAAAGCTTTCTCACCTCTCTACTTGGAGCTTCTGGCAAGCTATAATTGCCTGGTTATCAATACATTTCTATATTTTATGTTTAGACCTATAGCAAACAATACTCTCAGTGCCTCACCTCCATCATGATTTCACCCCCATTTCCCACCACATCATTGCTAATTGCCCAGGATCTGCCCACCCCAGCACACATATCAACGTACTTGCATCCTCAATAGCTATCGCATTGACACCTACCTATAGTCCCCATATCTTAAGCAACATAGTGCGTCACCCAAGTCTCCCACCGCCCGCAGTGCTCTATCCCCATCAGAACCAGCCACAATAATTTCAAATACAGACTTCCCCCCAATCTGCCATTCCAATTCACGTATGACTCTATGTCAAATCTCACCATGCCTTCCACCTTCAAATCACATCAAATCTCGTAGACAACAAACCCCGCTACTAGCAAACGCCACTTCCACCTTGATCTATTCGCACTCTACAGTCTACACTAACCATCCTAGCCAAGACTAAGCTCTTAGCACCAACAACAACCACCTCCTCCCCGATCTCATCGTGATTTTCTCAACCTGGAGGGCAAGGTATCTGTGATGGAGAGGGGAATGTTCGGGAAGAATTAATATAAAGGGGATTATATAGTTATTAGGTGTCTTATTGAGCCATTAGGCTTTTAATAATTCTATAAATAAACTTTCCTTCTTTGAAAGTTAGGGTATCAATCAAGAAAGCAATGTAAGAAGGAACAACCCCCCCCCCCCCCCCCCCACCAAAACCGAAATACTGATGAGTTGTGAGCATCCTATAACTACCTAAAGCCCTTCTCCCCCTTGCACCTAGAGCTTGCAGCAAGCTCTAATTTCCTAGTTATCAATATAGTTTTATCTTTTCTGTGTTTTTCTCAAAATTTTGTGCTGAGATCCATACCAAATGGAGCTCTCATTGACCCTTTCCACAGTTCAAGCACCGTTGCCAGATCCACTTCAATCCAACTTTGTGTTAACGTCATTGTGCTTCCGATTGGGATCCGCTGTCTGATCCAAATCCCGCAACTCACAACCTCCCGTAATATATTTCGTCAAGATATCATTTGACGTACCCAAAATCTCAACGAGAATACCATTTAATACTGATATAAACACAACAGAAAAATGCATAGAAAATAGAGATATATTAATAACTAATCAGTTATATCTTATCTAAAGATCCAATAGAGAGGAGAGAGACTCTGGGAAATCGTAGGATTCCCACAATGCAAGTACTTCAAAGGGGAAGAAGGTTTGAGTCAAAGGCTCCATCACTTCACATTATTTTTGCTTGGTTAATGCCCTAAACTCTTTAAGAGGGAGCTTATTTATAGAATCCTAACCCATTACATTACTTATCCCTTAACAGATGTTATAAGTCGATTTTTCTAATTTGCGCTGCATTAAAACAAACAATATCCAAACGCCAACAACTGCAGCGAAAAGCAATAAAAGTTCCAAACCACTTAATTCAAGGATCAGGCAGTACTGGAAAAGCTACTCACATTGGGATCAATCAGAACAGACTTGAATCGCTCTCCCTTCAATAGATCCGATGCGACGAGAAGTAAGATCGAAAATTCCGCGAACCAGAAACTAGGGACAAATGAGAATAGATCGTGAAACCGGTTCTGTTTAGAGCATAAGATCTTATAAGATCGTCAGAGAATATCTACCTTCCTCCTTACTAGCTTGCTGGCGTTGTCTGGAAGCCGTCTAGGGTTTTTGCAAAAGGAAAGACCGCTAAGGGGAAACTTCAAGCAGGTAAATGCGCACAAATCATCAACTCACGTCAATACGGGTTAACAGTGTTGTGGTATGACCCGAATTTATTAATTCAGTCTATCCCAACTTTGATTCATTAAAGATAGACTTTGGGATGATTTTTTTTGTTACTTTTAAAGCAGTTTTTAAATTTTATACGAAAAAATTATTTTAAAAGTAACAAAAAAGTCGTCCCAAACAAAACCTCAATGTGGACCCATAAGCAATTTAAATGACTCAAACTCAATATGGTAACTTTTTTTATTAAAAAAAATTATAACTTATGAACGATAGAATTTAGGTTAATTGATAAACAATAAGATCATACTGACAAACAAAAGAACTTAAATAAATATATATATATTAAACGGATTACTTTTAGGTCAAAAGTGAGTTTACGGGTCAACCTAAATTCGACATGTTTAATAAATGGGTTAAAATTCTAGATCCACTCGACACATTAATTAAGCGGGGCAGCAAGAACTAAAATTCTTCAAGTCAAGCATGAGTTGAGTCATTTATTGATACCCTAACACCAACACTGAACTTTCAAGCCCGAAAGGACTGAGCCAACTTTAGGGGGCCTATTTAAGCTAAATTTCCAGTTAAAACGTCAAAATATAAATGAAAAAAAAAAAATTGGGGGACTAAATCAGCCTAAGTCAATTGACATGTTTGGTACGTGCTAAATTATTTGTAATTTAAAAAAAAAAGGAATATTAATACTTTAATTTTTTTGGAGAAAATTGTGTTATTATTTATATTCATCAAGTCATGTAAACATAACACCTTTGTAAAATATTTGAAGGATTTCATAGTAAACTCTTAGTCCATTGAAGTTTACCTCATTTTCTAACTTATGCAGACTCAACTCAATTCATCCTAAGCCGCCCTTATGAGATTCAAATTTCTTTAATATCTGGGGATTTAAATCCTAAAATTCTTACCTAATAGCTTTTAATCACTAGCTCTCTAATATCAAATATCCTTGCTAAAGACTATAGATGCATGGAATCCAAAGTCAAAGTAATTTTCCATGCTCCCCACACAATCCTACCCAACACTCCACCTGTGCCTAATGATCAATGGATACTTTCCCTCAAGCCTTACATGTACCTGTCCAGTGCCTTCAAATAATGTTTCTACACACATTCACGTGTGAGCACCTAACCCAACACATTGCTTCGTAATATATTGAAAACAACACCCATCTTATCATCTTGATGATCTCACTATTATGTCAATAACTTTTTTATTATCATGATAAATTACCCCAATGAGGAAATTGTCTTAAATAAGTCTATATATAGCTTTTTGTATCTATTCCTTTATTTTAAATACATCATCGATGCAATTTTACTGCTATCTTGGAAAGTCATGCAAAGGAGGCCGGCTTTTTAGTACCTTCTTGGCAATTGATAGCCTCACCAACTTCCATAAGACTTCACCACCATCTCAAATATTTATCTCAAGAAAGCTAAATTCTTAATTATCTGACTAGCAATCTTCTATCTATACAACACTAATGAAGATCACCATAAAAATTAAGTATATATTACATATGATTGAGGATTTGATTGATCAACAACAATAAGTTAGCTACTACTTCAAAGTAGACATAAAATTAGTTATAACACCAAATTGAAGTGTGAGGTATCTAACATCAAGTTAGTGAGAGGTGTTATAGTAAAGAATACACTATCAATTTTGAATAACTATTTACAAACCCAAGATAAACCTAGGTGTGAAGCAAAACTTGATGTGTTTAGTATGTGCATCACTTCAAAATCATGCAATGAAAACTTTATGAGAAACTCAATGTAGTTCTATCGAGAATTCCTTATAAATTAGCATCATTGACAAATGACTATCAAAAGGACTTAGAAAAGTATAATCATTGCTCGTAGAAGTTCATAGTAAATTAATAAGTCGTAAACCTACATTTGTTCATGACTAAGTTATGTGCATTGCAAGGCACCCGTATATGTAGGGTGAACGGACCATTGATTATAAAGCTTTAATTGCATCTTCTCCATCAATCTAAGCTTTTGAAGTAGTTAGTTGTACTAAGTGTTTCTACATTAATTTGAGATTAGATCATAGATCATGGATTATAATCCTTGGTAGTACAATTGGGCATCCAAAGGGAAGGAAATGATAGGTGACTATCAAAATAATTCGATAATAATTATTGTCTTTTGCAAGTTCACAATCAATGGTTCAACCTTATTTACATGGACCCATAAGGCTTGACTAACTCATGGGTGTTATGACTAGTGGTATAATCAAAAGTTAATTTAGGAGGAAGTGAAAGGGCTTGCAATAGACTATAGCAAGATTTTAATAAGAGGTAATTATATCCATGTCATCAATGTAATCAAATAATTGTAGAGCATTCAACCTAAATAGAAGAGTGGCAGCAAAAGAAATAATATCACATAAGATGTTAAATGTCAAGTCACATTCAAAATAAAGAAGCTTAATAGTTTCAGGCATACTACAACTTCAGCAAGTATTCCTATGTGGTTTAAAATATTAGCAGTCTTAAGGCCACCCACAAAATGCAGCCAAATAAAAGTAGAATAACAAAGGGCATAGTTCTTATGATAAACAAATTTATACCAGGGGACTTGAGCCATATTTTCAAAGTGAGAATAAAAAGACAATCTGCATGATGGCTTACCAATCCCAACCATTTTAAACCATTCCCAAATGAATAAGAACCAAGCAAGTAATATTTCGCAAAGGGGCAAGAAATGAAGCAGGGAAGCTCCAATTCCCACTAATAAATAATAATAATAGTGGAGATAGAAGAGCTAGCACGGAAATAGTCAAGAAAAGAATTAAGTTTTGTTTGAGACTATTTTTTTTACTATTTCTTAAAATGACTTTTTAGTATAAAAAATTTAATTTTTTAACTAAAAAATCACTTTAAAAAACAATAAAAAAAACTATCCTAAACAAAACCTTAATGTCCTAAAGTTCATAAAGAGTCTTGCCACAGCAAAGTAGATCACAAAAAAGATTGTTTGATAGATAGAGTCATAGTTTTCAAGATTTTCTAAAGCGGATATTTTGGGAGAGCTAGGATTCCATAAGAAATTATTCTATGCAGACACCAGACAATCTGAAGGCCAATTAGAACTCACAACGTCACTCGGTACCCAACGGTATCCAGCACCAGTATCGAGCAAGTTGGTCTCCGAATGGCATCCATTATCCGCAATAATATTCATCTTCTTAGAATTAATATCTCAATATTAGAGAAATCTAGTACATAGGCTATTTAAAAATTTACATAATGCTTTAGTTAAAGCTGGCACCTCTAATCAAATAAGCAATGATGTTACATGTGCTAAATTTCACAAGCTGAGCAAGGCCTATGAAGGAAGAGAGGCTTTTAACTTTCTAATCTAAAAAAAAAAAAAAAGGAGAGCTCAAAATTCAATGTACATGAAATGCTAAAGGTAAAAATTACAAGTTGATTGCTTGCTTGAAACAGAATATTAGCATCAAAATAAAAAAAGACATTGAAGGAAAAAATAATAATAATCTAAATAATTAAACACATTACAAAGATCACAGAGTTTTTTAAAAAAATGAAAAACAAATATAGATGTTACAATTTGTTCCTGTAACAACAGATTGAACAAGTGAAAATGTTCTTCCACCACAGTACTTGTATTAAATTTTATTAAAAGTAGAGGAAAAATAATGCCAAGGACATATTTGAACAGATTTGAGGCATCTCATCAAACTATACTGGGAGCATCGCCAATCCAGCTGCAAACAGCTCTTGGCCAGCGGGTCCTGATGCAGTCCACCAATGGAGCATGTTGAGAAGGTTCGGCCGCGGCCGCCTGGTTCACTTCACTTGTTCTGTTATCAGAAAGAAACTCTTCCTGGGTCCATCTTGGCGGTACTGAAACACTTAATTTACAGAGCCTTGGCCTCTGCAGAGGGCTCTCACCTCCCATGCCAACGTTGCCATTTAACACAGACTTTGCAATTCCATTAAAATGATACAGATCAAACAATTTCTTCCCCATGGATCCACTTGAATCTTTTAAGCCTCCCAGGCTTTTATCAAGCTCAAGCAATTCCTGCAAAAATTCACTCCAAACTATGAAACCCGAGGTGCAAAGGTTTTCAAGTTTCACAGGTGGGAAATTGATATTGCATTCTCTTAGGACTAGTTGAAATCCTTCAACGCTAATGAAGCCCCCACCACCACTCTGGTCTTGAGCATCGAATGCTCGCCTAATTCGGGATTCGAGTTGTTCGAGCTCGTTTTCTTCTTGCACCGATGGTTCTAAAGCGAAAAGGACGGTGTAGTGCGACTCGCTTCCTACCACCCATATAGGCCATCTTGGGCATTTAAGGTGCCGTCCGACCTTGCAAAAGTTGAGCGATTCGAGTAGAGTGAGGAATCCAACCTCCACGCTTGTGGATATGCCTTTAAGGAACATGCCACCACCAAGATCCATCCTACCATCAAAGACATTTGGAACAGCCAGCCCACAAAGCAGCAGATTCACGATTTCCTAAAAACAAATAATAGATTAGCATATAAAAAAGATATCTAATAAGACAACTGGATGAATGCATTGAGCTTGAAGAGTGCAAGGCAAAATTTAAGCCATAAGTGTAAGTTTCTTGAATCTCTTTTAGTTGCAGAAATTCAAAATTGAAGTTTAGACATGTAGAGATTAAATTGCAGATCCCAACAAAAGGTGAAAGCAGAAGAGTAACCAGGAACTCCTATTTGGTTGCAAACTTGTTTAAGTTAGATTATCCCATGAAGCCTCATAAAATTACCATTAAAAAAGAATGTTGCAGATTCTTGGCCATTAAAAAAGAAGCATAAAATAACGTAAAGTATTACAGAGATGAGGATACTCAAATAGATGAGTGGCTTTACACTTGAGATAAAATGTGAAATGAGTATATACATGAAATGGTTAAGAGTGACTCCAGTGGCAAATAAGATTAGAGAAAGTTACATTAGATGGTTTTGTTGCATAAAACATCAATCTTCCAATTGAGAGTAGATGTATTAGATCCGACCTATATTAAGAAAGGTAGAGGTAGACCTAAAAAGACTTGATTAGAAAGTATTAAAATGACCTTTTTTATTTGACACTTAATATGATACAATAGAGAAAAAATCCATATAGCTGACCTCACATTGTAAGGCTTGTTATTGTTGTTGTTGTAGTATTGCTTGATGAAAATGATTTTGATCCTAATAATCTTCAAGAACATATTTTATACTGATATATATATGTTGTCAGATTTGGGATATTTATAGTGATATAAATGTGGTTAGATTTTAAAACTTTATAGCGAAATATATGTAATCAGATTTTGGCACTTTATAGCAATATAGATGTGTTCAGATTTGAGCACTAGTTGTATTATAGATGTTATTATTATATTCAATTATAACAATGTGTGTATGTTGTGTTTAAACATGTTAAAGGCAACTTTCCATTAAAGGGATGAATTAACACTAGGTCTGCTGAGCATAAGTTCGGTAGCCAAATAGAAGATCCATCTATCTTTGTA
This sequence comes from Dendrobium huoshanense, assembly GCA_016618105.1. Lineage (NCBI taxonomy): Eukaryota > Viridiplantae > Streptophyta > Magnoliopsida > Asparagales > Orchidaceae > Dendrobium > Dendrobium huoshanense. The sequence continues at coordinate 63,901,905 of CM028344.1, forward strand.
GAGGAAATTTCAAAGACCTGGATTCTTTTGGATGATATGACCCAAGATGCATATTTTTCTGCTCATCAAGTTACTAAAATTACCCTTAACATATTTGGAGAAAGGGAAAGTCATTGCGATCAGTCAAATTGAGTTTCTATGTAGAGTAATGGATATGTCCAGTTTGATGATATTTTTGCCTGAGGGTAACACAAAGTCTAGCTCTGACGGACATCAAATCAGTGCTTATTGGAGAGAGGTTACATCACCTGTTAAAGGCAACACTTTCACGGAATAGTGGGCCATATTTAGGTTCTTTATGTGATTACAAAAAACATACACTTAAAAAGATAAATGCAGAGGTAACAACAACTACCTGTGAGGCATGTCCAAAAGGTGCTGTGACTAGAGGTAGGGAAGGATCATCCCGATCAGCTTGAATGGATTCCTAAATTACAAGGTCAATAGAATTTCAGCAATAGAAAGTTCTCATATTTGCATTGCATGTTAACAACAAAAAAACTGCGGAGAACATAGCATCAAAATATTCTACTAATAGCATAGAAACAAAATGAAAGTAGAGAACTGATTGATCGTAGACTCCATTTAATTAAGAAACTATAAATACATGACTATCAAGAAATAACAGCACAGTCAGGAGAGACTTCATACATACATACATACATACAACAACAACAAGAACATCTAGCCTTTATCCCACTATGTGGGGTCGGCTACATGAATCCTTTTTCTCCATTGTGTCCTATTAAAAGTCAAATTCTCGAAGGACTCAATTCTTGAAGGAGAGACTTCATACATAGATCACACTAAAAGAGAAGAGGTAAACTTCCATGAAGGACTCAATTCTCAATAATTCATTTGCTAATGTTTATAGATATGACACAATATTATCAATGAACTAGGCGGGATTCATGAAAACAACACATCTAGGTAATAATATCTGTCCACAAAAGTTAATTTCTGCAAGATTGCACATCATTGTAAAGAAAGAAATACATTGTGAGTTTTCCTATAATCAGTTCAAACAGAGTACTCCAGAACGTGGGTGCAATATGTTGCAGAGGTTCAGAAAAGCTTTCTTTCCAAATAGCAAGATATACGGCTTATGAAAGTATTAAGAAAGCTACTTATCCGATGGAGCAAACTAGATAATACTGCCATCCTTACAACGAGGTCAAATTCATTCCTTCTATGAATTTATGAAGTATTGTGATTTTAGAGCTTGCATCTATGTACTGCATATGATAGATCCTAGTCAAAATCTTCATCTTCATGAACCTTATCCCAACTATTTAGGGTTGGCATTATGAACTCTTATCTTCCATTTATTTCTATGTTGTCTGAAGTGCTAAAAATATTATTCGTAAATCATTTTGTTTAACTTCTATTCATATAATCTTAAGTTAATCCTTTTCCGTTTTAATTCAATAACACTAATTTCAAAAAAATTCTTTTCCTTTTAAAAATATAGTAAATTATCTGAATTTATTTCACAAAATTCACGCTTATATAGCCAATTCTGGGCCTATAATGTGATTTGCATTCCTTCATGAATCCATGCTGGGCTTTTTGTTTCAAAGGGTTCTTCGGACAGTACTCCATCTGCGGCGTCTCAGATATTACAATTGGCCATTTCTGTTGAACTTACTCCCTAATCAACAATAGCAACACCCAAAATAAGTCCAAATTAGTTCAAACTGCAGGCCATATTATAGTTAAAAGGATGGAACCTTAAAGACCTGATTGTGCTGTCTATTGTGCATCTATAGAGTTTTGAAAAATCAGAAGAAAAGTTCAAAAAGCTAAGAGGAGGAAATAATGTAACATTTAAGGAGCCAATTACATAAGTTTCTATAAGTATATGGAAGAAAAAAGTAGAAGTTGCACACCAATCCTCGAGAAAGCAGAGCAGAGATCAAGAATAACAAGGCCCCCATACGACTTTGAAACACAGGGAGCTCTGACATAATATCCTGAAAAGCAATGTTGCGCAAATTGTATGTTTTAATTCTCAAAACTTTCTGCAAATCTGAAGCTGATTCAATTGAAAGGCCTTCCAAGTATGCAGTCATCATCTGTTCATGAGCTGTGACAGTATAAGTACAGGAATACCAGCACTACAGTATTGAATATAAGCATAACCGATTGAGTCAAGATTTAACCTCATTATTCTGACGGTCTTCAGATCTTCCACCTGATTGACGACTAGAAACAGTGAGAGTTGCAACCACAGCCCTTTTCAAACTTCCGCATAAAAATAGTATTTCAAGCATACCTAGAACCAATGCCCTATAAAACCAATTTATAATAAGCATTCAGAAAGAGATACAACATAGAAAACAACCAAGACAATCAAAGGAAGGGCTTGAAGGAATAAAAGTTTCAATAACAGAATGTTGATAAATAGTAGAGTACATGTGAGCACTGAAGAATAACAGCATGTTAAAAGTTAATTATTGCCCTTTTAAGCTGTGATAAACACAATAAATGACCCTACATTATACCTAACGGAAATAAGCCTATCTCCATCACTAGATAGACTATTATAATTGCTTATCTCAATATCTACAAGCACATCACAATTTAATATGCTCTAGTAAGCATGGACATTTTACCATATATCTTCAGACAGCAGCAAGCAAAGAATGAATAGAATAAGATGGGGAGCTGGGGCCTGGGGCTATTCCCATATAATAAAAATCATTTCAGCACATAAACTCCGTCCACATAACATAGTGAATCTGCACCTCGTTATATACTTTTTTGACAACTTAAATAATTAATGCCTTTTCAAAGGGGACTCCATTAGGAAAAATGTCCGCAAAGCTTGCAGCTAAAGTTTTCATTAATGAAAGGTCAGCTGTGGCATACAATCTAATAAAAACACAAAATGAGATAGAGAACTGGCAGGTAAGCTTGCTACATCAAGTATAAGGGGTCCGAAAGTATGGTTTGACAAAAAAACATGGTGACAAAAATGAAATTTACATTTAGTCGTGTTCGTGTCAGATAGTGTCAGCTTGAATAAACAAAAAGATAGCCTCTGGTTCGCAGTAAGGCTGGACCACAAACCAATATCACATCATTTTTTAGTACAACACGAATACAAACCTTTGACAAGAATTAGCATACATGCACTATAGGAATTCCATCTTTCCATCTGGTTAGACTGCCTAGAACTAAGTGTTACATATTTGTTAATCTAAGTTGTACTTGAGTCACTAATGTCATTGTTGAGTCTGCTGCAGGTCCAATATTTAAGACCTACTTATATATATATAGCCCTATTAAAATGTTTATTTAAAATAACTGAGGAAAATTATTTTAGAAAAGGGGATTATGATTAGTAGGAAAACAGGTATATGACAGATAATTATAGTAGATATGGAATTAATAAGGATATTCTGGAAGATAATGGAGGATCGAGTAGTACTTACTAGATATAAGTGTAGAAACTTTGAGCAATTATGCAAAACAATAGGAATATAGATGAGGATATGACATCCACAATGAAAATTGAGTGGCTAAAGTGGAAAGGGAAATTCAAATTTATCAAAAGTGCACTTCCAAGCACACTTTTGAAGCAAAGAGCATCCACAACACTTCAATCTGCTGTGACAACACACACATGCATCGAGCACTCGACACTTCTAAGTATGAAGTGCCTTGCACATGATTGGTTCAATTTCACATGCCTGATTCAATTTACAGATGGTAGTTTGCTATAAAAAAATTTTAGGGTTCCGGTTTGGGTATTCTTTTTCCACTTAATATCATCATTTTTCCATCTTTCACTTTTGAACAAGTGGACTATTTGATTTATGTTCCTCAACTCTCTATCAGCACTATTTTAGGTTCATGATAAATGACTTCAAAGCTCCTTTTGTAGTTTTGACATTTCTCAATGGTGCTTCATACCTCCTTGCTTATTGCAGTTTTGTTATTAACACGGCATGATCATGCAATGCTTTTCACATGCTTGATTCAATTTAACGATGCTAGTTTGCTCAAATAAAAGGTTTTAGGGTTAAGGTTTAGGTATTCTTTCTCCACATAATATAATCATTTTTCCTAATGTAACCTTTAAACAAGTGGAATATTTGATTTATGTTTCTCAATGCTCTATTGGCACTATTTGATGTTCATGATAAATGGCTTTAATCCTCCTTTTGTTGCTTTGACACTTCTCAATAGTGCTTCGTACCTCTTGCCAATTGCATTTTTGTTACGTGGCATGTTCAATGCTTTTCAGAATTGTTTGAAAATGTTTAAGGGTAGTTTTTTTTAATTTCTTTGTCTAATAATTAAATATTTAAGTTGTAGTTTGTGTTACATAATTTCATAATTATATACTTTCTATTTTTGTTGAATTAATCATTGGGTGCTCAATCCAAAAAAAAGCATTTGTTAGAAATACTTCAGTGCATAAGGAATGATACTTGTTTATGCAAATAATATGACTAGAAATAAGTGCATAAAATCACAAAATGGAGGGGGTATTCTGAGCTAAGGAGAAATTGATTTATTCCGAAGAGGGGAAACGGAACAAAGTTGAGGTGTGCAAGAAGGTTCCCAGTAAGGTGAAATAAGACTTGCTTGGTTATCAAGCACAACAAAATGCAACAAAGCATATTAAATATGAGAATGAAGACAACATTAATGATAATCAGGAGCATGAATGGATTGTTGAAGCTCTGGTGTATGGTAATAAAGGCAAAAGTTAGATGGTATCTGGAAAATATAGCACAAGTTCCAAGCATTTTTTAAAATTGCTCGATTCCGACAAAAAATGACTTTATATGTTATATAATATTTTTATGCAATTCCTTATCCCCACATAATGGGACAAAGGCTTGATGTTGTTGTTGTTGTTTTCTCATGTGATGTTTGGATTTCAATTCTCTATTTCAGGCAATTTATAAGTTGTGACTTTACATTTTGTGCAGTTTTTGTTTTATCTATAATTCTATATGCCAATTTATTACTTCATAATTCAATAAAAAGTTAATATGTCATCCTTTAACATATTATTTGATTATTACATAAAAAATCACTTTTAAACTTTATTTTAACTTTCCGCAATTTTTTAAATTTTGAGGCTTATGCCTCAAAGCTCCTTGATGCTTACACCTTACCTCGCAGACAGAAAACAACTCAATGCCCAATTACACAATTTTAAGTCTTGGTTCCAAGGTACCAATAAAAGGTTCTCTCAATAATTATTTATCTTCTACCCATATTAAGGAAACTAGAATAGCCAATGTGAGATAGGTTACCATTAAATAAATCCTTGATAAGGATGCTAGAGATAGCGCAATCCAATCTATAACAAGATGTTTCTATCAAGCTGGCATCTCTTTCAATATTTGCTGAGCTGGATAGCTTCAAAATGATGACTGAAGATATAGGGCTTCATGAACCAAGTATGAACCCATCCAATCATGAGTTAAAGGATGCTCTTCTCCAAAAAGAGGTTGATGCCACAAAGAAAGAAGCAAAAAAAATAAAAGGATTAAAAAGGATTGAAGTCCTAAATCAAATGGATGCACTAATAGGAAGAATCAGTTTTAAATAATTTTGGGAAAACTTAAAATCATTTTCCAAGAATCAATTGCTGCGTTGAAGCATAAAAAGGATGCTTTTTTTTTAAGGATGCAATATTGTTGCATGAGTTGAAGCTTAGGTTGAAAATAATTGAGAGGAAAATATTACAAAACTCATCACAAATAATCATTCAAGTTATAAAAGATAGGAAATAAATTTTCGTATTTAGTTATATAATCAACTATGTAAGTCTTTTCAATTATTTAATAGGTAAATTTCTTATGTAAATGATCTAGCATTTGTATTGAATATTATGCACGTCTCATTGCTTATTAGTTTTAATGTTCAAGAATATTTTAAAGATCCAAACTAGTAAAGGAATTTCCAAGAAGGCCATAGAAATCTCTAGGTTTATTTTTAATCATGGATTTGTACTGCGCACGATAAGTCTATAGAAGGAAAAAAAAAGCTTTTAAGTTGTGATACAATTCAATTTGTCATTTCATTTTTTATTTTTCAAGCATTCATAAACAAAAGGAGAATCTGGGGAGAATAATTGCTTATAAAGATTGGAGAAACTAAATTTTTGCTAAGAAGGTGATGGGAAGAATGGGATACATTTATGAGGCCATGGATAAGGCCAAGTATATGATTGCACATTTTTTCAATGGAAATGAGAGTATTTATAAGTAAACATCTGACATCATTAATGAAAGATGGAAGAATCAAATGCGAGAATCATTGACAGATGAAACTATCCTAATCCAGAAATCTTCTTTAAAAATAAATCCAAGATCTCAGTAAATGAGAGCATCATGGACAGTTGATATCTGATAAATAAATTAGTACAAAATGTTGAAGAGAATGATGGCATTGATAAGGGGCTACTGAAATATAATGACGTCATTGGCCTCTTTAGAAAGGAAAATGCCATTAGAAATAAGGACAAGAAGTCTCCATAAAAAGTTTGTCATCATATTTACTCCCAACTAGGGGTATAAGTGAGCCGAGCCGGCTCGAGCTCGACTCGATAACAAGCTCGCAAGGCGAGCTTATCGAGCCACAAGCTCGAGCTCGTTTATTGTTCGAGCTTGATGAGGCTTGGCTCGCGAGCCCGGCTCGAAATTATTAAATTTAAATATTTAAAAAATTAATAATAATACCAGCTGCCCACATATATTTTAAATTCCCGCCCGCCCATGCGTGTATTTTAAATCTCAATCAATGGTACTTTTAGGGAGGACCATTATAAGTTATTTATTTCTTCATGTTTTATCAATGGTCATATTTTCATTGAAAAATAATCAATTTAGATTACCAAATTGCTCTTAGTTTGTAAATCAACCCTATAATCTTGATCTTGTATGAATGTTATATAGAAAATAAATTTTGTCAACATGAAAGGATAATAATCTAATAAGCATATATATGCGCAAATGCGCATGCTTATGTTATCAACATATACATACATACAAAATTATATGACCTGATATAAATTTATCAACAAATATATATATATATATATATATATATATATATATATATATATATATATATATATATATATATATATATATATATATATCAGGATTAGTTAAATAATATTTTATTAAATTAATGAATTTGCCTTGAATCAATTCAAAATTCAACTCAAAATCGTTCATCTTCTACTAGACTTAAGTTTGCTTGGATTTAAAATCAAAATATTCAACTTTGATTTGAAGCCAACTCGCTCAAATTTGGCTCAATACCACCCTGGTATGAGCACCTAGGAATGATTAGATTTGCAAGAGTTTGCTTAATTTTAAGTAGTTTCTATGGTCCATTTCAACTTAAACTAGTTACTGAAAAAAAAAAATCAAAATAATCCACTGACTATTTGTGAAAGACCAAGATAGACTTAGACAATGCAAAGGGGCCAATTTATTCTCCGGATTCTTTTGACAGGGACCAAAACTATTATGCTATCCAAATTGAATATTAAATTTAGCATAAAACCTATAGAATCCAGGGACCAAAACTATTATGCTATCCAAATTGAATATTAAATTTAGCATAAAACCTATTGTCTCAACGAGGAACTCATGGAGCATGTCATTTTTACTTTTGTTACTACGTTTACCCTAGCCAAGATAGAGAAGTAACACGATCATAAAACACGTAGGCTCAGAGGATGCGGGAGAGCAACGATGAAACTTCCCCTCATTGACACCGTACACACGAGATTATCACGTAGCTACCTCGTGTTCAATGAAGCTACCCCTAACAAAAGAGAAAGAGGAGCAGAAGAAGACACCTCCCTCCCCTTCTTAATGGGGCCGAAGAGTGAAGATTCCCTATGAGCAGCAATCAAGATAAAGTGGCTATGCGAAGAGATGTCTAACATTCAAAATAATGATAATAAAAAATTAAATAACTTTAATATAAAAAATCAACTTGCTTGGCATCCTGCACGATCTCAATCTGTTGCCAATTGTACACGAGATTAGGAGCTATACACGAGGAAATAAGGTAAGTAGAAAAATAAATAGAAAAAAAAAAAATCAATAAAAAAATCAATGAAGAAAAAATATATTCCAAAAATACCCCCACTCTAACACCATTAACTCCAATTTCCATTAATTTGGATGGCGGGATAATTTTAGTCCTTGTTTAAAGATTCATGAGACTATATTGCAACTTTTACATAATCTAAGTCTATTTTGGTCCTTCAGAAAGAGTCAAGAGGTCATTTGATCATTTTCTTACTGAAAATTTACCATGCTAGGTTCCTGCAAGGTCCGTATTTGGGATATATTTTTTACATTTACCCATTTAGAGTTGACCATCCAAGCCACAATGTAGTGTTTTTAGCCTAAAAACCTGGATATTTGTATAATTCAATAACCACTTGTTATAAGATTTACACCAATGATCCTATGGCTTAAACTAAAAATAGACCACCGTATCACCACTGATCCTATGGTTCTTGGCCATCAGGAATCTGGCTTTGATCTCTCCAAGCCGGATTTTCAGCTCATACAATTAGTATTTAATGTGACATCCAAGATTCAAGTTCTATGAGTTTCATGAAAATAAATTCGCTCATTAAAAGAGTTTTAACTTTCCCACTGCATAGATATATTCTATCTAGGAATTATGCTTTTGGAACTAGGTGAAAATAGAAATAAGCATTTCAGCACAACAGCAATTCCTGACCGTCCAATGAAAACTTCCAGAAGCATTACAGAATCATATTGCAAAAGTATGAAAAAGGGGACAAGCAAAATTATTCAAAATTTCAGAACCAGAACGATCTACTCAATTACTATAGAGGGAAGCCTTGCCACATTAGATATGCACCTTCCTTTTCCAAGATCAGGATGAAGACCATTTAGGGAAGAGAAAGCTGTCATAAATTAATGTAATTTCCCACATTATTTAACACAAACTTTGAGTATGAAATATAATATTGTGAGTTCTAAAAGAAAATGGCATGTTCCTGACTTCCCAAAGGTAGGTAAAAATTACTTCCATCGTCAAGAGAAGCTTATCATTTCAAAAAGGACAATTCAGAAGATATAATTACATTGACATTGAGAAAATGTAAATCATAGATAAATCACCTTGCCTTCCTATCTTCTGTTATAGATGTAAAATCATTCATTGGAGAGCATGAGCTTTGGCAAAATCCCGTCAAATCTAAACTTTGCGAAGGACTATTGTCTTGACATTTATTCAAATCATCTGGGAAGAACAAAAGATACTTGAGGACAAAGGCCTGCAGAAGTAAAAAAAATGTAGGTAAGATTGGAAGCATAAAAAATTTACATATGCTTCCATTATAGCCAACTAAACCACAAACTAATTATCCACACTTGAGAAGGCCAAAGATATTTTCTCGCCCAAGGTTTTATTTTATAAGGATCCCAAACAACAGATCCACCTCAATGAAGGAAAACATCATGCAAATTAGTGGGGTGAAAAAAAAAATTAAAAGGCATTTGTACACGTTGTCAAGTAAAAAACTTTTTTCTTAAAATTTGTTCACTAGTTATCTGAATGATCTGATCGCCATAGTATTAAAAATTATTAGCACATATTTACCGTAAAATCAAGCCTAAGATCTTCAAAAACTAATGTCAGCTGCAGAAAGTCTAAAATCTGGGAACTTAATTTCGCACATATAAGCTTCCTACAGATTCTGTTAAAATTCGTAATTATCAATGCTAAAGGTACATCTGGAGAGTTCAGTCAACAAGACTGCAAGAAGAGAAGTGATTTCAAATTAAGAAAAAGGCCCTAGCAAAGACGTCAATACCATATGAAAGGAAGCTATCATATAGGAGCTGTTAAAAAAATAGTATGCAACTCTTCTAGTTTTAATTTTTTGGGTAGGGGCAAGGATTTGATTGGGTACTTGCAAGATGAAGGGGGTTTAGGCACAAGTAATATACTAATGTTAGAGCGGTCACGTATAACAAAGGCGGAGGAGTTCGCCTCCTATGTTGTTCCGCTCTCTATGTGGGGTCCAACATGCAGCATTTAAGTGTGATTAAGGTGGTTTAGGAGGGAAATTTCAAAGGAGGGGGTTGTTTAGAGATTTCATTTAGGATTGTTTGTTTAGGTATAATGTTTTCCTAGGATTAGGGCAGGGAGTACTTTTTCTGCATTGAGTTGTTCTTCGTTGTTCTGGGCTCTAGCGCCGTCTAGAAATTTGGGAGAGTCAGATCTTCCTCTCCGATTCAGAATCCATTATATCTTGTTTGTTTTCTTCCATCTTTAATCAATTAAAAGATTTCTCAAGTGTTTGATCACAAGTTTCTTCTCTAGTACTATTTGCAATTTACTGAAATTCCACTTTCAGCTAAGTTTTTCTTCTATCTCGGTAAGTGTTCCAATTGAAATCAAATTTTGTAGAGAAAATGTCATATTTCGAAAAACAATTCTCATCCATCCATGAGAAGAATGATGGAAAATTTTCCATCATGGAGGAGATGTTGAAGAAGTATCTTGAGGGCTAACTCAAAACGGCGTCGTCGGAAATAAGGGAAGCCCTCACCGACCAAGGAAGTGGGGAAAACCCTACTCCAATTAGGCAAAGGGATATCATGAGGCAGAGATTGTGGAGGAAGAAGAGAGAATGCTTCCACTAGAGCATATTCCAAGGGACGAGTCGGGTAAAGGGTATGGGGAGAAGTATGAAGGGGTTGGGCATGAGCGGAGGGGTGTTGAATTTGAAAGGAGAAGAGCTAAATTTGAAAGGAGAGGGGTTGGATTTGCTCGAAGGGATGTTAAATTTAAAAGGAGAATGGCTGAATTTGAAAGGCAATGGCTCAATTATGATCGAAGGACTGTCGAATTTGAAAGGAGAGGGGTTGATTATGATCGAAGGAGTGCTAAATTTGAAGGTTGAAGGTGGGCTTGTGATGAAAGGTTTGGGTACAAGCGGAGAAGGGATGATTGGCACACTTGGGAGGAACCACCCCCTTGGGGAATGAAAAATTATGGAGGAAACAAGGGTGATGGAGGAGATATGAGGATAACGAAGCTAAAGATGCCTATTTTTGAGGGAGATGATGCACATGAGTGGATCTATAGGGTGAAAAGACACTTTACCTTCAATAGATCGACAAAGGAGGAGCTGACGGCAGCCAAAATATGCTTGGAGGTGAAAGCTTTAGCATGGTACCAGTGGAAGGATACAAGGCAGCCTATACAGACCTAGAGGGCTGCTTGTTGGAACATTTTTCGTACATGTAAGGGAGGGAACTTCTATAAGTGATTCTTTGCTTTGATGCAAGAGGGAAAAGTGATGGAGTACCGTGAGCAATTTGAGTACCTGGCCAATTGACTGGACTGGCTTCGGAGACTATACAGAAGGGGAACTTTATGAAAGGACTCAAACCAAAGATTCGAGCGGCAGTTAGAGTGATAAGGCCTTGTGATTTTGGATAGGCAAGGGAGCTAGCTCAATTAGTGGAGGATCAAAAGCACCTGGAGAGAGGGATGGAAGGTAGCAGCTCAGGAGGTCTGTACAAGATGACCACCACCTTTTTGGCACACAAGGAATCGACACCGGACACTCATCAGGAGACCCCGAAGGAGAAGACTATTGGAGTAAGACCTAGGGACAACTTCAAGAAGCTCACAATTTCTTTTAGGATTGTTTGTTTTAAGTAGAATGTTTTCCTATGGTTAGGGTAGGGAGTATTTTTTTTCTAAATTGAGTTGTTCTTCATTGTTTTGAGCTATAGCGACGTCTAGAGATTTGGGAGAGCTGAATCCTCCTCTCCAATTGAGGATCCATTATATCTTTTTGTTTTCTTCCGTCTTTTATAAATTAAAAGGTTTCTTAAGTGTTTGACCACAAGTTTCTTCTCTACTACAGTTTGCAATTTGCTGAAATTCGAATTTCAGCCAAGTTTTTCTTCTATTTCTACAAGTGTTTCCCTATCAACTAGCCAGGATCAATTGGATTCATATTGTAGCATGTAATCAAGCTCGATAAAAATGATATAGAGGAAAGTTGGAAGGAAATGAACATTGCATGTTCACGTTGACAAACACATTACCTTAAATGTTATACTAATACTGATTGCAGCTATCTAGAACTGATATTTTCTTCAACTAAAACATTCAGCTACAAATAGCCATTTAACAAAACATTTATCTTTTGGCAAGCTCCTTCAAGAACTGACCTAATTAACTGTAGATCGAAGAGGTATGCATGCAAAGGCAGAAACAGGACCAGAACACAGAGAGATGACAACCAGGTCAACATTAAGAAAATGTCACATGCAAATGGAAGAAAAGCCTTCAGAATACGTAAAATTTACCATATGCATCTTTAAGAAGAGAACTGTTACCTGGATTGTAGCCAGGACGCCACAGGGGCCTCCCTCATGCTGTACCAGACCTATACATGTTTCTGGATCTGAGCTGAACCTATGTCACAAAAAAATCAGATACAAAAAAATGAGAGTTGTTAATAGGAAAAAAAAGTCTTATAAAAAGCAACGCCTTAATAATAAAAGGAATAAGCCAAATAAGACCTTCATTCCTCTACTCAATTTGTAAAGACTCAGGCAAATTTTGCTTGGTTCATTTGATCAGTTCATCTATGGTCAGTACGTTTAATTAATTCTAATAATAAACTTGCACTTATTTCAGGCCTTGGGTGGGGAGTTTTTAAAACATCAAAAAGCATATTTAGAATACATTAGTATAAAAAAGGGTCCAATGAAAATTGAATTGCTCTTCCGGGAAAACACCTTAATTACAAGCAAATTACAATTGATTTAACAGATGGAGTGTTCAAAATTAGACTTTTGGCAATAATATTTATAATTTGTATTTTTTCTTGGTGGCACCACAATGTGATGCAGGTAAATCATAAGAACGTGATGAAACAGGTAACTAAGGTGGGTAAGTCTGACCAAAAAACGGCCATAGTCATCCATAAATGAATAAAAAAAATGTTCTCTCCATCTTTTGCAAAAATGGAGATAACAATTTTAAAGATTACGCACCACAAAGACCACTAGCAAGGGCTTGATCAGTTGGGAGACATAGCTCGACCAGACCCCAAAGTAAATAGGACCCTTTTTTCTTAATTAGGCAAAGATCAGAGGCAACCGCAAAACCAGAGAGAGGTGCATAAATGCTTAAGATTTTAGACCTGTACTAATGTACCAGAAGTTGCACAAAATACTTCATCCATGGCCATTCATACTTCCAAGCATCTCACAATTGGATCCAATCAACAGCTCAAGCAAATTTGAGCTATTAGCATTCACAAGGAAACCTAAAATCTACCAAAACTGATCAATAATGAGCATGGAACATGGTACGCTACAAATAGGCCATCATTTCATATCTTCTTAGTATTTAGAGTTAATTAAACTAAATTTTACTTTTATGCATCTTTTTCAAAACTAATTGAACTTTGTCACTTTAGATCAACTTATACTATACTCGTGATTCTAATCAATTTGCTCTTTTGAAGTAGTTTCTTCATCACAAGTTTCTTTTAATAGTTTGTCAAAATAGCATTACTATCTTCACTTCGCATATTCATCGTTACCTAAGATCGTATTATCTTCACTATGAATGCATTTACCTTCATCAAAGTCTTTAGACCGCCTACTCTCCACAACTAATTATATCTCTTATTTTTTACTTCCTTTATACTTAGCCTCCTACATAAATCATAAAAGCTATAACTCTAGTTTTGTTAACTACCCTCTCAGTAAAAAAAAGATTGAATTGAAATGACTTAAGATACAATTACATAATAAGCAAATGCTACATCTGAAAGGTACAAATGTGGTTCTTTTAAAGGAGAAATTGATTGTGATCCCTAATGTTAGATCAACTTAAAAACATCATGCAAGAAAAGAAAAATAATTCCCAGCACTAGTTTGAACTACAAACCAGCATGCAATAAAATAAAAAACTAATGAAAGCGATTCCCCTCCCCCATCCCTCTTCTTTAAAACTCTCTAAACACGCATGCCTGTATTAGCTCTTTGCATGAGTATGTGTTGCGTAAGTGTTTTATGCATGTATGCTAATCCATTTTAGAGAGAAAAGAAATCTTGCAAATTGTTTAAAAGTGGTTTATACCAAAATAAGAACATACTTAAACTTTGTAAAAGATACAAATAATAGGGTTGAAAACCCAAATGAAGTTCTATTTCCATTTTCTCAAAATTCTATAACCCTTTGAAGGCCGAAATAGGCCTTCTGCTATATGTAATTTTCTTTTTCCAACAGTCAGTTCTTATCACAATCATTTTTTTAAAAATGGTGTGAATCAAAAACCTCACAGAAGAAAATTAATCAGAGAAGTACCCAAATGGTGAAACTTTAATCTAATTATTGATTAAGTAGAACATACAAGAATGATTTTATGACTTATATAACCATAGAAAGCATATATCAAAAGAATTACTCATAAAACCTCCGCTAGTACAGTATTCAAAATGAATGAGCTAAGCAAATCATCTACCAAAGAAGGCCAATAGGCCAGCGATACCAAAGCAAGCCAGAAGTAGCCATCACTAAGTCTAAGCCAGCCCTTTTGGGACCATCAACGGAAAGATTCTACGTAGATTATTGATGCCAACTTAGAAATGAAGAGCTCTCTTTCCAATACCTTACTCCATTGTCATTCAGTGCAATGCCTTCTACACCATTATATGAAAATTTGACTTGATCAATTTTTTAGATGATTATATCGCAATTAGATATTATTCATCAAATTCATTTTTTCGTGCATTGCATGGACTATCTACTAGTATTAATATTCTAATATGCATGGGCATCCAAAGGATGTAGCGTTGGATACATCATTTGGTTTATCTTATTTAAAAAGATGTTAATAATTGATGGTAGATACATTCTATATTTTTTTCAATAATTTTCAAAGTCACCACAAATAATGTATGACATGCTAACATGTCATATTGAATGCTATAGTAGGATTATTACTATCTACTCAAATGTATTTTAAGTGCATATATATGCATGAACCAAACATGCATTTACAAACTCATGTACGTGCACATGAATCAGTGAATATGGTATTTTTCATCTCAAAAAATATCCATATCCAAGTGCTTAAGACTTGGAATAATCCCATATCCATATAATGTCCTACTTTCCTATATCATACTTGTCCATAACAACAAATTAGTTTAAGGCATATGAGAATAGTCCATGCTTAGATGAGCAAACAAATAGTCTTCAAAATGATGACTCTTTTGCTTTAAAAAAAAAAAAAACCAATACACGCTCAGTCGCTCATGGTACATTCATGCACTAATTTGAAGCTTTATTTAAATTAGAACTTTTTTTAATAATCAAATAATCCACATTTTATACATAATCAATAGGTAGTTTTTTACTCAATTTCCTATTGACTCAGTTTCCTCGCTGGTGAAAACTTTGCAATTTATGAAAATGAAAGTAGGAGAAGCTTTAATATGCATGAATGTCACTGATAGCAAAAAATTCCATAAATGAATGGCATGTAAATACATCTAAGGAGAAAATCTAGGATAGGAATACAAACACCTAGGTCCATATTTGTCTACAAAGGATGGCACAAAGTTCCATGTAGAGTCATAGCACATAATCAATGGCGCGACGCATGTCATTTTAAACATGGCTCACAATATTAAATAAATATAAATATAAATATATATTATTAAGAAATACTATTAAATTGAAAGATAAACTATTAATAAAACAACCAAAATGATACCTTAAGTTCAAGTAATAAATACCTCAATCATTTAAAATTCAAATTATCATAATCATTTTTTCAAGTCTATTTATTCTTTAAGAAATGCAAGAATTCAGGACAACTAAGCTCGATTGAATAAATATTAACATAAACTATAATTTTAAATTCAAAACCTAAGAAAATGGCAAGTGCTATTTTCGTCTTGTGTCATGCGTTATTGCTCATAAATGTTGCAAATATCGCATGCTATTTTGAACTAGTGCGCCACAACAAGCAAATAACATCGTAAGTGCGCCACTCCTCTCTATGCGTCATGACACGCACCATTTGCGCCATTGACATACATGCCTAGGCCAAACAAGGAGATGGATTCTAACTAGAAATCACCTTCTCACCAATCTAATTACTCAATTATATTTCCAACTCCATCCATTTTGGAATCATATTGACAAACAACCCAATTTTTGACCTAAAATGGTCTAACAAGGAGTTCGATTCTGACTGGAAATCAATAAAATAAAAATCCACTTAGAAATTATATTGGCATACTCAACCCAATTTTCAGCCTAACTAGATCACACATCACACACACACAAACCAAGGTCTAACAAGGAGATGGATTATGACTAGAAATCACATTCTCAAATCTAATTACATCATCAATTTGAACTCCAATTTTCAAAACAAATTGGTGGATTCAACCCAACATTAAACCTAAATTGATCACACACACTAGCACTATGGAATCATACTGGCGGACTCAACCAAACTTTTGACCTAACTTGACCACGCAATCAAACACAAGATAGAGTTCATCAAATATCTCTCCATTATACGCTTATTTTAACCTCAAGATCTTCATTGCAATATAGAACCATTAAATTTATTGACCTGGCCTCTATTTAAAACCATACATATAAAACTAAAATTTTAATAACCTCTTACTCATTGATCAAATATCCCATAAAAATAGCCATAAATACAATTGTTCAAGTGATATATGAAATAGTCTCCTTATGAAAGATATTTCAAAAACTAAAACCATTGGATTTTCTCCAATAATCCATAGCACCTAGTGTATCCAATTCCATGTCATCCAAAATTGTTTAAACTATGAAATAACCCACATTTTTTGCATATTATATATAAAATTCATTTCGAAAATTTTCAACTCATTCCATAAAGAAGCAAGCAATCTGACACTTAAAAACCTTTATATGCAAGGATTTTAAATGTGGGGGCTCATTCACATGGTATCGACCATGCACTGGATATATGAAACATCTTTCTTATTATTTTTCTTTACACCTGATTCCAATAGTGAGGTAATTTTTTATACCACTGAAACCTAAAAAAATAAATCTAAATAGAACCCCCCCCCCCCCCCCCCCCCCCCCCTAATGTAACCTGCCATACACCCAATTTCATTCCTCCCAACCCCTTTAATGTAACCTGCCATTCATTTACATATTTTTGTTCAATTAGCAGTGTATTCCCATATTATGTCCATGCCTCATAGAAAATGCAAAAGGCTATAGAAAGGAACAGTAAAAAGTTCCTCCATCTGACTCTTCAGATCATAATCTTCCAACACATGAATTAGAAAACAACATGCAGTAGCATGCGTAATTTGACTTAGAAGAAGAAATTGCGTGTTGTGACCATGAACCCATCCTGATTGCACGAGAATGGAGGATGGTCAAGGAATAATATGGTAGGACAGCATCACTACCTGCACCAACTACGATAGGATTGATTAAATTTGTTAATTTCAAGCCGATTTGATAAAGCTTATCAAACACAATGCGTCTTCAACTACAAAGTAAAATATCATGGAACCCCTAGAGATAATGAAAAAGATTGAAGTGATAACCTTGAGCATTGCTTATATACTTTATTAACACTGAATTTTCATACATCATAGTCAATGAAACTTCACAGACTAATCAAGCCATGTAAATGTTCATGGCTAAAACTTCAAAAAATTAAACGGAATCCCCAATCCAAGAAACCAGTAATTGAGGTATTCAAACAAGTAAAACCAAAGAATGCTAGACAAAATAAATTTGTTAGCCCAAGCAGCTCACCTAATTCCTTGATTACACCACTGGGCGAGTATATTTTTTGACACGTCACTTCCAAACACCATGGAGAAGAGCAGATCAGCATCAGCAAGTGAAAGCTCCACTCTAGCATCCAACTCCGTGAGCCCAAGCCCTTCAACCCTTCCATCTGGTAACCCCGAAGCCACTTCTTCCATAGGCACGGATGAACCGGCAGAGGTGGCGACGCTCTTCTCCACGACCTCTTCAATAGCGCTCACCGGACGCACCGGGATGACGCGCTTGTTTTCTGCCGCCTTCATTCTCTTCTCCGCAGCGGAAGCAAGAAGTTCCCTCTGCAATCGCCTAGCCTCCACTGACTCTTCCGCGCTGTCCCGTGGTTTGCTCCTCTTCGCCTCTGGAGGAGACCCATGGAGGCTCATGCGCAAAGCCATCTGCAGCTCCTCGTCCTCTCTATCCGCCATTGAAGGCAAACCGAAGTTACCAGAGCCCCGGATCGGAGGATGAGCTCTTGCCGACAGATATATCGGTTTTCAATCAAAAAAATGGATTTGAGTGCGGAAAATAGTTTGCATGCCTGGACATGACATAATTTTAATATTTTATACAAGAAAAAGAATTCAACGAGTGCTAAATCTGGAAACCCTAAGAAAGGGACTCGGCATCTCCGAAATGGAGAGCCGTACGAAGAGGAGAGCAGGTCGAAGGTCTCGAGATGCTAAAAAATACAGAAAAAAGAAAAAAGAAGGGTTTGCGACTTGTGAGAGCGGCGTCGGGGGTCGCCTCTGGTCCTCTGCAAAGTCTTATTTGCTAATAGCCTAAGGCTAATATAACCTCGGAGTTTGCTTTAAATTATTATAATATAAATGGGGAAATTTGTAAAAAAAAAAAGAAAAAACTTTAAAAATAGGTATTAATTGTTATAAAAAATTAACATTTTAAAATTTATAAATATTTGTCTTTTAATCTAAAATAGATTATCTTCTTATGCTTATACGCATTGCATCATAATATTTTAATTAATGTTTTATTCAATTCCAACCATTGTCAAATATTATTATGAGAGATATTTGATATTTATTTTGTTAATAATTATGTGAAATATTTTAGAAAGCTACCATATAAAATAAAAAATGAGTAAGAGGATCAATGGTCTAAAAATATATTTTTTCTTTTGAAAAATATTTAAGCTATTAAGAGTTTTAAACAACAAAGTCAACTTGTTGGATAGGCCATATTCGACTGCCAACTTGATTTGTTGTGATTATTTGAGCCTTTTGTTTCGCTTATCAAGAAGCCTGGGCTCACATTTCAATTGACAATATTTGAATGAGTTCATAGTAGTATCATAAGTTTTGTTATTTAATCAGTGGCACTAATATTTATTATATAGTTGTTCTAAACATTGGGTATGATAACAAAGAATTAAAAAAAAAGGTGATTTATGGTTCAAAAAATCAACAAAATGACACATGAATGTTTACCCATTTTTAATTATACTAGGTAATTAAGATTTGATTTAGAAACTT
Source organism: Dendrobium huoshanense (assembly GCA_016618105.1). NCBI lineage: Eukaryota > Viridiplantae > Streptophyta > Magnoliopsida > Asparagales > Orchidaceae > Dendrobium > Dendrobium huoshanense. The sequence goes on from CM028344.1 coordinate 63,921,272, forward strand.
TCGATTCTTCGTTCTAAACTAACACCTACTTGTGCTATTGAAATTGGAGGAATAAGTTTAGCATTTTTCATTATCTACTCTCCTCATGACTAATGGCAACTAAAAGACATATCAGGCATGAATCATAATAATGGATAGGGGTATCAATTCTGATTAGAATGTTGGATTTGAATCTGACTCAAAGTTGATCCAACTTGAACATGATTGACCTAAACACAACACATTTAACATATGGGTCCAAATGTTTGTATTGAACTTGGCTCGTTTATTGTATAGATCATTAAAAAAAAAAGATCAATATGGCTTATTTAACTTAATGCAAACAGTTTAACTTGAAAGTGTCTCATTTAAACCAAACATGAACAATGATTAGGACAATTTCAGGTCAACCCAAACCTTACTAAAAAATTAACCAAGTCATGATTTCAAAGATGAACCAAAATTCTTTGAGCTGAACTCAAGTTAGATTGTTGAGTCAACAAATTTATTGACACCCCTAATAATAGAGATATTATAAGAATTTTATTGAAAGCTCCAAAAGGGAAGAGAAGTGGTAGAAAATTAGGAGACTTTTTTCGTTCTCATTTTTAGTGATAAAAAACTAGTGAATTATAAATAATCGAAGCATACAAAGTGTGTCAAACCACTTATGCCTTACTTTTCTTAGCTAATATCTTCTCTATCATTAACCGCTTATACCTCACTTTTCTTAGCTAATATCTTTCTATCATTATCCTCAGCATTATATCTCACTTGAAGACTCACATAACTATATTCTTCATCTCGATTGCAGACAAAGAAGATCAAGTTCTCATTAATAACTTTCAACAACTTAAAATATTTCTATGCTCTTATTAAGATATTTTTTTAATAGGTCAAAAAATTCCAATGGGTGGCTCTCAAACCATGGGGATCCCTTGCATAAAGTGGCGACTTCTATATTCTCCAAAGGAATTGCATCTAAAAGGTATGTCCTTAAAACAAAACCTAGTGATCCACCTAACATAAATTTAGGACTTGTTAGGCAAGATAGATACCTTATTGCATGTTGTGATGCAACCGACCATATTCGTGGACACTCCAACCAGTTATGATAGTATTGATAATCAACTAGTCAACATTATCTTACAAGCCCTATACCCCATACCATAGATGGCATCAATAGTGATTTCCAAGGAAGGCAAATATGTCTAACACTTCTAAAGGGAGGATAAACCAATCCCTAATGACTTCCCAAAGAAAGAAAATCTAGCTTGGGTGGAGTACATGCAACCCTCATATATGGTAGAAAATCCTTTATCTCAGTCATGTTTTCAATAGGACAATAATGATTTAATAAAAGCCATTTTTATTCTTGATTTGAAAGACATACATCAATCATATCTCAATCAAGGTATAATCATTAATCCCAAAAGAGAACAAAATTTGAATTCTACCATCATAAGTTAATCATTAATTAATACTTTGACGAATAACCTTGCATATGTTAACAATCATTAGTGAATGTTTCTCAGCCTCTCTAATCACATCTTAAGTTCATGGTGTGGCATCCCATGCTACAACCTGGGATAGTTTTAATTTCATATGAAATAACTCATAATTTTTCTCTTTTTTAACACAACTGATGGTATGAGGAACTTAATTAAAAACAAAAAGCATGACTATTATGAAGTTTCAATGTAGCTAGTTTTGAATAGAGTACTCATTAGAATATTTTAATGACAACAAGTGATAACGAGAGTCACAACTCATTCAAAAAATTTAGGGGGAATAATTCTTTGAAGGTAGATGGTTACTACTCATTCAAAATCTCAACAAACATAAATTTAAGAAGGTACATGATTTATATTTATTGAAAATGTCATAAGGCATAAGCCTTAAAAGGTAAAAGTCTAAAAATATTCAAGATACATATTAATATAGAGGCCTTAAGGGATATGTGATGTCGAATAAGGACCTTATAAATGCTCTCTACAGAGATCTTGAGACAACACATCAAAAAGAAGTAAGAAACTACCCAACTTCATCATTTAAAGGATCAAATTCACTTTATGGGAAATATATATGTTACTACTAACCTGAATGCCTTATTTTGATAACATGAAATTCTATAGTAAAGTCTAGATGTACTATATAATCTTAAAGACATGTCAAGGGATTAGTCTTTTATCGGGATGAAAATTTTCTTAAATAATTAATAATTATCATGCAATAGCTTGAGGTTCACGAGGTATCACCTTCATTTGATCAATATTAAATTTTCAAGAGCTTGGAGAGAGGCATTTTTTTCCTTAGTTTAGCATTAGTTTATTAATATTCGAATTCAAAGAAGAATGGGTGAAATCATATTTATAATAGATAAAGAGTTTTCTATGCAAACATAATATCACTAAAAATGTAGATTTTTATATGGAGGACGCTTGGACATTATAAGTAAAAAATAAAATAAAATGACCTTATGTGTCACAATTTTGTCTAACACCATTAATTTAGAGGAATTTCACTTCCATGGCATATTCACAAGACCTCATTAATGAGCAAATCATCATATTGATCTCTCTTTGGATCTAATTCTTACAATGATAGCTAGCATTTAACCTATTTTAGGGAAAGATTGAATTCGTACTATAAGAATTTTGAACATCAAACACTCCTCATGAATCGCATTTGTCTAAACTAATACAATTAAATCCATTTCTAAAGAAAGAATGGAGTGTCTTTATATGGATTACAATTTATGCCCATCATCATATATCACACATTCAATGAGGATAACCAATCACATTTTTAGGGGAAGATCCAAGCTTCAGTATATGGACATCTAAGCTCAATTACTCTTCTTCATATATAAACCAAACAATGTGAACAATCGACTCTTTTATCAGGGGAAGATCAAAGCTTCATCATATTCATTATGAACCTCGATCACCACTTCCAATTATGGCCCATGCATTTAATTTTTTTCACTCTTTAGAGAAAAAATAGAGCATATGGAGAAACATTATGCTCTCTATCAGGCTCATTATGAGGGAGTTTATAGGATTTGGAATTAGATGAGGGAAGAATATTTCTATAATTTTTTGGATTTATGAAGTTAATTTTTTTAATATATATATAATAAATTAATAAAATAGCGGTAATTCATAATCATGCCACACATGTATGTTGAATGTGTACAACTCACGCCCACCACTGTATGCATGCCAGCTGGCCAATCTGAGACACATAAGTGAAAGCCCGCCATATGTGCCATTTCTAGCTTTTTTGGACTTTTTAGGATTATCTTTTTATTTTTTAGATTCCATTTGGGGGCTACACATGCTTACTCAAATCTCTATTAATAATTTTGTATAACTTTACAGAGTTTTATCTTTATTTATTTAATTTTATCCAAAAAGACGTATAACATTACGAACAAACAAAATTATGATGAATAGATAATTACTTGGTTTCATGATCTCACAAGGAGGCTATAATTACATCCATTGAATGGTTGCCACTAAATTTTTCTTAAATTATGATTTCCTATTTTGGAGGGATAGATTTTGATCTTTTAAAATAGAGAGCAAATAGCACCTTACAAAAAATTCATTTGATCGAGCATGGATTTCTAGAAAATCTTATTGTAGGCATTTGAACCAAGATCAAATTTAGGACCATTCAAACTCCAATTCTTTCATGCTTAAAGTCAAAATGAACTTCTTGATGAGACAATTTAGATGAGCTAAAGCTTGTTTAATTTATTTTCAATGAGACATAAAGATGTCTAAAAAATATTATATGGTCAAGAGGATCAACATGTATTGTCTAATGAAGTTTATTGATTTATAATAAAAAACGGATGTAATCTCTCTCTTTAAAAATCTATAAATAAGCTATACATTCAAAAACTTTGAGGGTTGTGAAAAGGCTATAAGAATGGTTCTAGATTATAGAGAATTTAGAACTATAATTGAAACACCTAACTCTCTTCATTGCCTCCAAGATTTATATCCATCGTCACTAATAAGACAAATAGTTGTCATTGCCAACTAAGCAAACAATTGTTTTCGCTAACAAGTAAGATGCCCAACAACGCCAAAGTGGCTAATGCTTGATACTTATAAAATGTTTGCACTCATTATTACCAACAAAGCTGAAGCTTGCCATCGCTAATAATGTCTATTAAAGTCAAAGCTAATGCCCACCATTCTCAATAATGTTGGCACCCACTGTAACACCTGTGTAGACACCTAATATTGACATCAAAACTAACACTTAAGTCGATGTTTATTGTCGTCACCAAAGTTGACACCCATTTGACACTATGTATAATTCCTTTTATACACAACAATGTCAACACACTCCATAAATAATAAGGCAGATGTTTGCCTATACATCAATGCCTATGTCCTCCACTGATGCAATTGATGACACTTACTGTTGACACCAACATTTACAACTATTATTGACGCTAAAATTGAAGCTCTCCATCAACACCAATTCCAACACCCATTGTTGATAGCAACATCGATACAAATTATTGCCAATAAAACATATACCCGCCATGGATACCAATGTTGATGTTCGTCGTCTCTACTAAGGTTGTTGCTCATCCTATAGTAAAATAATCAGGTTGTTGCTCATCCTATAGTAAAATAATCAAGCATACCATCAACGATCTGTTGATGATAAGTTCACCTTTCTTGATTCATATTTATGATATAACACCAGAGCATTCTCTAAGTGCACCAAGAGGTATTCTTTGAAACTTATGATAATAAATCCACTCTATTATCATAAATATATTAGCATGCAATAAATACTAATATAGCATGACTACATAACTAAAAAGAGAAAGACAATGAGAAATTTATTCTATTGAATTGTTGCTACTAAGCACATATGTACATACACATACACAAAAAAGAGTATATAATAATAAAATACAAAATATTCTTTATAAAAAGAAAATAAGTTTTTGCTCTGTCATACTTTAGTTTTGGGAAAATTATCAGGTGCAGACATCAGATATAGAGATACGTTCGGACATCCACTTAAAAATTGACATGTGGAGTGCACTTTAGTCGCTTTTTTGTGCGCTTTAACTGCACTTTAGTTACGCTTTGACTGCTCTTTTGTGCTTTACCTGTGCTTGGCTTGCACCTTCGTGAACACATCAAATCCAAAAAATGCACATGTGTCAAATTTTAAGTGGATGTATGGACATATCTCTAAGTCCGATGTACACACCTAATAATTTGCCCTAATTTTGAATGAGAGATAACAAATGTCAAAAACCAATAATTACATAGCGGATACTACCGATCATATCATAGATAATGATAGAATGCCATGTGACAAAAACCAAGAGAGGTAGAAAAAGATGTGAAAGAGACTCCTGCATGCTTGATTTGAATGGCACAACATGATCGTTCAACTTTTCCAGATTGTCGTTTTGGAGCAGATTGTTAATTCATGTGTGCACATATATATTGATGACATTTTAATCTCCGTTATTAACTCCTTAATACATGCATTTCAAAATTAAAATATATTATTTATTTATGTGCACATATGAATTAAGTGATAGAATGGATTTGAATTAGGGGTGCAAATGAATCGAGTCAAGCTCGAGTCAGGCCCGACTCACGAGCCAAATTCAGAGCTCAAACTTGAGTTAAGCTCAAAAGGCAAGCTTGATATCGGCTCATGCCATTAAAAATGAGCTCGCCAGCCTTCCACGGTTCGCCCGCACATACGCGCAATGTGCTTCGCATGCCCAGATACCTTCCATGGTTCGCCCACTCTTCACCATCCACCTTTCCCTTCCACTAGTTCACTTTCGACGTTTAATGAAGTCGCTCGATGAGTAATTGAGCCAAACATTATCTAGATTGAACTCGAGCTCAATAATCCAACGAGCTCGAGCAATAATCCAACGAGCTCTAAATTCTACTCGAACTCGAAACTTAAAAAAATGTTTTGATTTATTTGTATCGCTATGCCATTCTACTTGATTTATTTGTATCAATAAAAAGAAGGCTCCGGTCATTGAAGGTTGTTCATGGCATTCAAGCCAATAAATATCCATATGAAATTAAATCCAAAAGTTTACCTCTTCCAACTAAGGTTTCAGGTCTCTTTTAGAACAACTTTTTTTTTTTTTTTTTTTCTTTCTAAAACACCTTTCTAAGAAATAATAATATAATTATTTTAAAAAACAATAAAAAAAATCATTACAAACAAAGCCTAAGGTTTCATTTGGAACATTTTTCTTTTTGTTTCTTAAAACTATTTTCTAGTAAAAAATTAAATCTTTTATACCAAAAAACTGCTTTGTGAAATAATACAAAACCATCTCGAAAAAATCGTCTCAAATGAAACCTTAGTTTTTCATTGCTTTCTAAAACGGAGTTTTAATACAAAAATAAAAAAAATTGTACTAAAACTCCGTTTTAGAAAGCAATAAAAAGCCATCCCAAACGAAGCCTAAGGCTTCATTTTGGACGGCTTTTTTATTGCTTTCTAAAACGAAGTTTTAGTACAAAAATAAAAAAATTTGTACTAAAACTCCGTTTTAGAAAGCAGTAAAAAAGCCGTCCCAAACGAAGCCTAAGGCTTCATTTGGGACGACTTTCTTTTTGTTTCTTAAAACAAGTTTCTAGTATAAAAAATTTAATTCGTTTGAGACAGCTTTTTTATTACTTTTTAAAACAAGTTTTTAATACAATTAAAAAAAATTATACTAAAAAGATGCTTTATAAAGCAGTACAAAAATTATCTCAAATCAAATCTAAACCTTACTAGTAGCATTAAGGTGCAGAGATGATACTACCACAGGCATGACAAAAATCAAAGAATAAAATAAGCAAATTCTTTTTACCTTCCTAATACTTGCAATCAAACGAATATTTGACGAAGAAAAAACATAGATGAAGAAGACAAAGCATGGAGAGGACAAAATAATTTAATACTCTTGGTATTTTTTTCTATGAGATAGGTAAAAAAATGCAATAGGTTTATAGCTCGTATTACATAATAAATCTGTACGGTTCTAAATGTCAACTAGGATGATCTGTGAGAGTGAAGAGAAGAAAATGATCTACAAAGATTTCAGAGCATTGCAAAGATTGTTGTAGGCATCAACACAGGCCTTGAATTTCTCCGCTGCCTCATCCTGTATTGCAGCTCATTTCTATTAAAATTCAAGCACGAACAATATGAAGTTTAAGGTTTCATTTGGGACGGCTTTCTCATTGCTTCTCAAAACAGTTTTTTAGTAAAAAATTTTCTTTTTTTTACTAGAAAGCTGCTTTAAGAAGCAACAAAAAAAACTGTCCCAAACAAAACCAAAATTACAAAATACTGTGATATAACTGAAATCCATGACCAGTTGAAGTGATATGAAATAGTAGATGAATATACAAAGTGGTATAATTAACTACAATAAACAGCTAAAATCTACAAAATATTTCGGATATCTATAATAGCTACTTAAGAATGTACTATGATAACTGAAGTTAGATGCAGCAGGATAGACCAAATTAGAAATATGAAACAACATTCATAAAAAATCCAAAAAAGAGTGCTATACTACATTTCTGGCTACTGCCAATTAGGGGTGCAACTGAGTCAAGCTGACTTGGACTCGACTTGGTAACAGGCTCAACAAGTTGAGCTCGGCGGCTTATCAAGCTCGAGCTCGAACAGGCCTTGGACTCGACTCGTCGGCTCGACGAGCAGCTCGTGGAGGCGACACGGTGGGAAATCCAAAATGACAAATGAGCTCGGGACGGCGATAGACAAGCTCGGAACAATTTCGAGCTCGACGGCGGACGCGTTGACGAGCTCAGGACAGTGGATCTCGACGGCGGAGCCTCGGGACAACGACAGAAGAGCTCGAGATGACGGATCTCGACAGCAGACGTGATGACGAGCTCAGGATGGTGGATCTCGACGGCGGAGCCTCGGGACAACGACGAACGAGCTCGGGACAACCGATCTTGATGGCGGATGCGATGACAAGCTCGCGACTGAGCTCTATTGAGGATCTCGACGATGACTCGATGACGACGGACCTCCGACCTCGGGACAACAGCGGATGCGAGGATTGGGCCCTACAACGGAGCTCGACATGAGACGAGTCGAGCTCGATCTCGGATTTTGAGCTCGACTCGAGTTTGTCTTAAGCTTGGTGTTTGGCAGTCGAGCTCGACTCGAACATCTCCTGGAGCTCAACTCGACTCGTTTGCACCCCTACTGCCAACTCATACAACTGTACCGTTAATAGTTTATGATAAAGCAGGTCTAGATAATGGTGTAGAATCTGGATAATTTCTATCAAATAGTTAAATAATAGCATGAATGGCTAACCTGTGCAAGGCCATGATGTCTGTCTGGGTGCCACTTCAGAGCAGACTCACGAAAGCTGAAATTTGTTAAAGTATCATTGAGATTTGAGACTCCAAAAAGTGAACAATAAAGGGAAAGGTTGCTGTAGGATTTAAAAAATTTCAACTAAAAACTCACGCTCTTTTAACGTCAGCTAAACATAAAGGTCCCGAATCTGGCAACCCAAGCGCTACTCTACTGGAATGTTGATCTACAACATTTGCATCTTCTTCTAGATCACTTTCACTCCAAACTCTTGCCCTGTATTTCTCTGATTTGGACTCATCTTTCCATTCAAAACCAGCTGTAGGGTTTTGGTGAGTACTGTTTTCCCATGTGTTGAAGGACCACGTGAAAGAATGCTGTCCACCAAAGTTAACAGTAAATATCGTCTCAGGTTGCTCGAGTTCATCTTCATGAGAAAAGCTCTTCTTTTTCTGCGACCCTAGAAGAGAAAAGAGAAGGCTAGCTGATATTTCTGATATTGGCCGAACTGTATTTGATGGGAAATCAATTTGATAAATATGCAGCAGTTAACAATGTATGGTAGCAAAGAAACAAGATCTAATCCATATATTATATATATTCTTGGTATTTGAAATTAGCTTAGGTATTAAGAGAGAGAGAGGGATAAAGAGCTAGGAAAATCAGAGAGAATTTATAAAAGGAATAATAATAATTGAAATATTATACTACATGCATCTTTTTTATCTACTGGAAAACACCATGCTATACATGTTTGTGAACTTAAACAATCATTTATTGAACCACGTCAATCTTAATGTTATTCCATGTTGCTAGATCTCTTTTGCTGTTATGTTGTGATTCATTGTATTTACTCTTGGTACATACTTCTGCATAAAAGTTGAGTGTTTTTACTAACAATTAGTACCATATCTAGGTTAATGAAGAAAACAAGGGAAATATACTTAGACATTTGATGGCTCAAAATTTTTTGAGCTTTGGAGAACCAAGATATGTGGTGTTCAAGCCTTATAAGGGCTTGTAAAGTCATTCACAGAATGTGCCAATATGCTAAGACTGTGAGTGAAAAAACTAAGATGGATGAAAAAACTCCATTGATGATTCAATTACGTTTGCCAAATGGGTTTTAACAAAGGCCTTGGAAGAGAACTTCAGAAGATTAGTGACATAAATTGGAGTCTTTGTATAAGATCAAAAATATGTCCAACAAACTTTATCAAAAGGAAAGATTGTATTTGCTTAACATGAAAGAAGAAATTCATTATATTGCATATTAAAGGGTTTAATTACATTATTCAGGAGAAATTAGACATGTAGTAAACCTCCGAAAGAGTTTGATATCTTTGAGAGCTCTTAATAATGCAGAATAAGCGCCTAGGTGAGCATAGACTTGCCTTTAACAACAATGACCCTAGCCCATCAAATCATCATAATCAACTCTTATTACATTAGTCTTTAACCTAGTAAACAATTGCTCAATGCCTCCACAAAGGTATTCATGGAGGTTTTTCAAAATTTAAAAATCATTGCCAAATACTTTTTTTTTAAAGTTTTATTATAATTTTAACATAATTTACTCCATAATTATGCGTTTTAGTATTTCTAATATAATAATATATCATCACTAAATGAATGATAAATCAATAGATGGTGGAAGCATTGATACAAGTTAACCAATTTTTTAATTTAGCTTTTTTTAAGCTGGGTAAATAGCATTATAAGAGAAGCATGACAGTAATTTTGGCCTCAGAAAACTTTTGTTGGTCTCCGTTGCTCCACATATTCCTTCATAAAACCATAGAAAATGTCCTATCACCCCTCATATTCATTAACTTCATAAAATCTTAGACATTTTCTTCATCTAAGGCATTAGTAAAAATCTGAGACCACTCTTCAGTAGGCACTCAGAAAAATATAGTCCAGAACAACCTCAATCTGAACAATAGTATTATTCTACATACTTTCCTTCAGAAGTATATACAAAACAACAAAAGCAATGCAGATGAAAGGCATAAATGGCATGCCAGGTTTCCAAATCATTAAAGGATGATAAAGGTAACGGTATTGTTATAAGTAAGCAGTGTCAAGTATGAGAAATAAGTATCAGAATTTCATGATTTCTTGATGAAACAGATGGCAGTCATGGACAGCAAAGCAAAATTGCCATAGAAAAACTTACGCTTGCTCTGTTTGCCTTTTCCATAAGATGCTTTTTGAGGCTTGGATCTCTCCGAATTCTTTGAATGTCGGCGATTGTCTTCATCCTGCCAGTATATATACATTTTATGCATCATAATCTTAGTAGAAAAAAAAATGGTACAGTTTAATTTACCCAAAGGAAGCTAATGAGTATTTAATTTAAAGGATGTTGTAGGCTGAACACAAACTTGTTATATCAATCACAGGAGCCTACCTTTCGAGCTAGAGCTCTTTGGTACATTATAATTTATCTTAAGGAATACACAGTGAATTCTAACAAGTGAACATAGCGAGAGGAGGAATGAGGTGAAAAGGGAAGTTATGTAAAACATGCCATAATTCATAAAGAAGGGAATAAATGTACCACTGCTTAAATTTTGATCATGTTCAAAAATACAAATCACTCAGACCACAGGCAAGGTTTCATAAAAATGGACAAAAACAGCAAGTATAAAGAGCCTTGTAGAAGACCATCATCACACAAAAAAGCATCATATTTTCCATTCAAGGGAGGTGACAAAATGGTTACCTGAAAATAGTGACCTGAGGCTTTCCCATTGAGGAGGAGGTCTTTGAGAGCATTTCTTGTATCAGCGCGCTTGTGACGAACTGAATATCTAATATGGGTCTGTTGAATTACGGTCTGCATCAGATTATAATGACTATATATGATAAAAAAATAAATACTAAAAACTGTGGTACAATTCATAAATTTAGAAATTGACATTTGACACTGTACTAGAAGTAGGCGTAATTTTAGGTCATAAGGTGATTCCAAATACTAGATTGTGTTACTCTAGATACCTTCAATGTCTGTAAAATCACATGCATCAATTATCAAGATTGTGTGACTCCTATGGGAGAAATTATTCTGTGCGGACACCGGATGGTCCAGAAACCAACCAGAATATACCACGTCAACCGATAAACAACGGTACCGAGCAAAAAAGTGACGTGACGCACAGAATAATTTTTCCTCAGATGGAGGTATACCAACTTCTACTTGAATTTTGTTGAGCAGATACATTGATATTCAAATAATAGTTTCAGCGAGTATGAGATTGAAGTTAAAAGATGTAAACCTCAGGTGTTCCAGTAGTCCATCAAATACCAATTTTTTCTGTGGAATGAAAGGTTTTATTTTTATTATTGGTATGTTAAATTTGTAAAAGAAATTTGAATATTTTTTAGAGATTAGTTGATTGGGTGTGAAAACAAAGGTAGGTACAAGTGGATATAATTTCCATGAATCCCATGGCTGTCCTTTCACCATCAGAGAGGAAGCTGAAACTTCTATGCATACAAGTCCTAGGACTGACCATATCAATAACTCTTGCATTGAAAAAATCTTCCTCTTTTCTCACCTAGATAAATTATTCCTAGTCGGAAGCCACTGTAGGTAGTCAATTTGATAAAACCGGCTCCATTGACTCTCTGTCATTTCATCAGTTCTTATTGGAGGTCTCTCGGTTACTCACATGCAAATACAAGGAATCAGTTTAAATGTCAACATTATTTATGATGCCTATGTAGGAGTTGAGTAAAAAAAAGTGCCTAATTCTAAGCTCAACAAAACGTCATGTTAGAATTAAACAGAATTCAGGGAATAAAAATATTTATAAATTAAACAAGATTGTTTCAAACAAACATTTATTCTCATAGAGATCATCTCATAATAATGAAAATTCTGTCTTTGTTTTTCTTGACATGAAAGAAATATAGCTGAAAACAAATGGTAATTTTGAATATCATAAAAGAATAAAGAAAAATTGCTACCACAAAAGAGATTGAATATTAATTTCCTTATCAAACCAGACTAATGTTTTGTTTGGTACAGTGTTTTTACTGCTTCTTAAAATAAGTTTGTAGCACAAAAATTAAAATTTTTATACTAAAAACCTACTTTAAGAAGTATTAAGAAAGTCGTCCCAAACGAAGCCTAAGAGAAAAAAAGGAAGCCAATCACTTCAACCGCAATGTTATTTAAATTATGAATCATACACATGGATAATACATGCAATGAGACTAGGAATAGTTTGGTAAGAGAGCACTGCTTCTCACAGTTGATAAGCTACAACACCAGACTTATAGAATTGTCAGCCTTTTGATATGCTATACCTTAGATGATTGTTGAGCAGCACCATCATCCTAAATAAATAAGAAAAAAATTGTTAATAACAGTAAGAAGAAAAAAAGAGGATGAAAGAGAAACTATAAACATTCATAAGTTTCCAGTATTACATACAAATCAGCAGATTCCTAGCAGCAGATAGCTAAAAAGATATAGAAGATATAACTTCAGGATTATTTCAAATTTCAGGCTTGGATTTGTGTATATTATTGGCTTTTATATTAGATCTTAGCGCTTAGAAAATGATATTTAATAATCTCAATGTAAGTAACAACCTACAAGCTTCAAAAATTACCTTTCTCTGTAAAGAAAGTACACTCCTAAAGAGTATCATCTCATGTCAAGCCTTCAACACTATCTCAGACATTTGAACAGTCAAGAACCTTATGAATTGTGTCAGTCAAGCTATCTACCAATCTCTAACTTGATCAAGGATTAAAATTCCATACTAAATAAGAGAGGGGGGGGGGGGGGGGGGGCACTTGGGAAAGCTTAAATATAGAAAATGAGTAGGAATAGACGAATAGTAATACATAGTCTTTTTTTCTTACCAGTTTTTTTTTTTTTTTATGAAGTTGAAAGATTAAATTAAGGTGATAGGGCTAGTGATGGTGATGTGAAACTACTAGGAGTTACGATTAGAAATTAGAAAGAAAGTTGGTTAAAGTATTGCTCATTTAAATTTAATGCTAACACATAAAAGAGAGTTAAGAATTTTGAAATTTGAACTTACTTAGGCCAAAGACGTGCAATAGAACATAACCGAGACAATTCTTTCAAAGTTCAAGGTAATTTAAATGCAAAGTATAATTAACAAAAATCCAACGCTTAACAATGAGAGGTTCACCTCAAGGGCCGTCTCACTCATTATTTGTAGGCTTTTAGCGGAGAAAGATAACCCATATGATGAAGGATATTACCACTAGAGAGAAGGCGCCGAAGAACTTCGTTGGTGGAGAGGTAGCCGGTGGAGATGGAGGGAGTGGGTGGCCGACGATGCTCCAATAGTAGTTTGAAAGTTGGCGGTCGATGACGCTTGCAAGAGTAGGGACAACTCGCTCCAAATAATCTGCAAAGGTGGCATCGTCTTCAAATCCCACGTCGAAAAACGGAGATCTTAGGATGTTGAGGCTTCCGTCGGCGTTGAATACAAGGCTCCACTCAAACTCGGGATCCGCCATGCATGCTTGGCGTTGGGAAGAACTCCAATGAGAAGAGAATTAAGTGGCGGTGAGGGAGAGCCCTTGCGTTTGAAGGAGGAAGAGGAAGAGGAAGAGGGAGGAGCCGGCGGGATTTCCAAGGAGAAGGGGGGGGGGGGGGGGGGGGGGGGGGGGGTTCGGCCAAGGTAGGAGAGAGGGGGTGGGTGATTTGGGAGAGGGGATTTAGGTTAGATGAGGGAAGTAAGAGATTTACTCAAATCTGAAACTAATATCATATTTTAGTAAATTTGGAGGGAATTATTTGAAACTAATTTCAAATTTCAAATAGAATTTAGGGGGATTAATGAGCATTTAATGGAGCCCATCAAGAGGGGTGGTCGGCGGGTTCACTAGAGGAGGGAGGGAGGTTTTCAATTCAAAACCTGAAATTAATTTCAGGATTTTGAATGAAAATGGGGAGAAATTAATTTGAAATTCAATTTCAAATTAGGGGGTCATTAATGCATTAATTGGAGAATTAAAGGGAGGAACCCATGCATGGCCGGCGGCTCAAGGAGGGAGGAGGGTGGAGAGCAATTTACGAGCCTTCCAAATCAACACCTAGGCATTAGAAAACTTTATTATGACATCCACTTCAATTTGAATTTCAAATTGAATTAGATTTGAAAACTTTCCTAATTTGTCTTTTGTCGAATTTGGAAATTTTTGATCTCATTCAATTTTGAATTTCAAAATTTGAACAAGTGGGGGAATGGGGAAAAGGGGCCAGCGGTTGGGTGGTGGAAGGGGTGGTGAAGGAAGGGTGACCGGCGGCCCAAGGGAAGGCCGGCGGGTTGGTTTCCGTTGGTGCTTGGCAGGATGAACTTTGGGCTCGGCTCGAGGCTAACGGGATTAGGAATTGGGTAAGTGACAATGAATGGGAAACACAAATAAGATAGAATAACTTAACCACGAGCCGCAGACTCTTCCAACGACTGGTGGGCCTTGCGAATGCTCCCTTTGAGCTCTCTCCTTTCTCTAGCTCTCATGCAAGAAGAAGTAGAAACAAACACAAATTTTCATTCAAATAATCATTAACCCCAATACAACATATGAGACCACTATATATAGGTCTCAACTCATGAAAAAGAAAAGTACAATATTGCCCTCTGGGCTACAATAACAAAGTTAACTCCCCCAAGTGGTAAAAAAAAAATAAATAAATAAATACTAAATAATGCATCATGACATCTGAATCAAAAGTAGAGGCGCTGAATCGTGGTCGTCGATCTGCGATTCCGGCTTCCGCCGTCGATAAACCTATCGGTAGCGTCTGTCGATGTCCTCATCAGATAGGAGTTGGATGGGAAGATAGTTGAAAAACTAATTTTAAGAAGATGGAAGAACTATTACTATTTATACCTAAAGAAGGGAGGATAAATAAAGGGTGTAACTTAAATTAATGCATAAGTTTTAGTAGGATGACTATCAGAAAGTAGGTATATATAGGAGATAAAAAGGTAATGAGAGAAATTATACTTAATTTTATTATAGGATATGGTCTTGAAATATCAGACACATGCTTTAAAAAATAGGAAGTGCACTCAATAACTTTCAAAATTGGAGCCATCATATCTCAAATAGGATTCTTTTAACTAAGAAGGAAAGGACTTTTTTTTTTTTTTTGCCAAAGCTTGTAAGGATTATAAAGAAAACAATCAAATCAAATTTAATAATAATAAAAAAAAAACTTAAGACAAGATGAAACATCAAAGGTGAATTTTTGGCTACTAGGGAAAACAAAATGGAATTCTTTAATAGAACCAACCTAATGTGAGATAAGGTGAGCAGCTCTATTACGAAAATTGTCATATAAAAGTTTTAGAAGAGTCTAAAATAAATCATACAAAAGCAAGAGGATTTAGTAGTCGCATCAATAAGTACAAAAGAGTATTAAGAAAAGAAATGTTATTTTAAATGACAAAAAAGGAAAATACTAATGAGGTTAACAGTAATTATAATTATATAAAGACATGCAAAGAAAATAGAAAGCAAAAGCCAATTCTTTGATGATTTATATTGGCTAGGTACTTAGGAATTAGAAAATTAGATATATAATATAGATAAAGGTAAAATGTAATAGATCTAAAAAATGTTAATCAAGTTGACCACATCATGCGAAGTAAAACCATAATAAAAAATGATGAATGAAGAAAAGATGGAACTAAAACTATGAGAAATTATTAAATAAGAAATATAAGCAAAAAATATTTCAAAGATCTTAATAAACAAAACAATGAGTTATATTAATATTTTATAGATTGAATGAATAGAATTTAACTTTGAAAAATATGAATATAAGTTAAGCTCTAATTTTTTGATGAGTTACCTTTTAACATTTGAAGAGTATTGGCAATATTACTAATGATTTAATTAGCAAATCTCTGTTATGGAATGTCAAATAATCATAGAAAAAGCAATAGATAAAAAAAATTAAGAACATAAGAGATGTTCAACATTTTAATAATTATAAGATAATTAAACTTAAAAATCAAAAAATAAAATTATGTAAATGAGTGATGGATCATATAGACTTATGTAAATGAGTGATAGATCATATAAACTTACAGAAGTTATGTTAGCATTGAAAAAATAAATTTTAGCTTTGTGGCAAGAATAGTATGGGAGTTTTTGTGATAAAATACAACTAAGATGCATAGAAAGCTAGAGGTATATTCATATTGTTTTTTATTGATATTGAGAAGGATTGTAACTGAATATCAGAAAAATTGATTTGATGAACATTAAGAAAAAATGTGTCGAAGCTATTAAAGATATGTGTGCTAGAGCACCAACTAGTAATAATAGCAAGGTTTAAAATTGCACAATCGGGTATTGAGACGTTTTTCTTTCGTGAGGCGAGGCGTAAGCCTTAAGGCGTTTTGAGGTGTAAGTCTTAAAATCCAAAAATTGCGCAAAGTGAAAATAAATGTTAAAAGTAGTTTTTATATAATACTCAAATAATATGTTAAAGAGTAACATATTAACTTTTTTATTGAACTATGAAGTGGCAAATTGACATACACATGAAACTAAAATTGCACAAGATGTAAAATGACAAGTGATAAATTGCGTTAAATAGAATTGAAATCTAAATATTACAAGAAAAAACAACATGAAATATAGGAATCACGTAAAAATATCATATAGCATTAAGTTAAGCTTCAAATTCTTTCTTTCTTAGTTCCCTGCTCATCCACATTCAATTACTAAAAAAATTTGACATAATTAACAACAACTAAGAAATAATCTGCACCGTCATCAATGAGGGGTCTTTATTTTAGTCATTATCATAACAAGTTGATCTCTCCACTATCTCATAATGTGGAGTTCAATGCCTCTCAATCTATTTCTTCTTCATTTATTTCAATCATCTTGTTCTTTCATAAATATTTGTCATCAACATAAAGATGAGAATAATACTTCAAAATTTTTAGAGGTAGTCATGGTACGCGGCTTTCAAGTGATTCCCGACGGTGGCTACGATGGTGGTGGCTACAGAAAAGGTGATGGGCAAGAGGTCGAGGCTGTTGAGAGAAAGTTGTTACGGCTTTGGGGTCGAGAATGCATGATTTGTTAAGGGCTTTAGTTTAGGGTTTAGGTAAGTTTTAATATATATATATATATATATATATATATATATATATATATATATATATATAATATATATATATATATATATATATATATATATATATATATATATATATATCGGTTGAGGCATATGCCTCACGTTAGTAAGGCAAGGCGGCCTCAGCCAAGCTGAGACATAAGCCTCATAAAAGAAGCTTGAGGCATAAGCCTCGAGGTGTTCTTCTCTGGAATTGCGCTAAGGCGGGCCTCAAGGAGAGCCTCATATTGCGCAATTTTAAACAATGAATAATAGTAGGGTAGTATCAAAAGGTTTTCAATAATAATAGGATTATGCTAAAAATTAGAATTAAATATATATGTTTTTTTATTGGTTTTAATGATGTTTATAAAGGTTTATCAAAATGAAGTAACTTGTTATATGTTTTTAGTATAAATTATAATTCCAATTAATGAGACGACAACAACAAGATCAAGCCTTTATCCCCCTACGTGGGATCAGTTATATGAATCATTTTCTCCATTGTGTCTTATTAAGAGTCAAATTCTCATTTAAATCGAATAAAAAATTTCATTTCTAATATTTTCTAACCAAGTCTTTTTAGATCTACCTCTATTTTTCTTAACATAAGCAAAATCTAATACATCTACTCTCATAATCGGGTCATTGGAAGATAAAAGAAAATTTAAATATTATATATTTTAAAGATATATATATATATATATATATATATATATATATATATATATATATATATATATATATATATATATATATATATATATATATATATATATATATATATATATATATATATATATATATATAATTGATTAATATTTAAAGTAGATGTGGAGAGACCAAGGTTTAAAATTACGTGATTGGGTATTGAGGCATTTTTTGTTTGTAGAGGGAGACGTAAGCATCAAAATAAAAAAAAATTGAGTGAAGTGAAAATAAAGGTTAAACTTGATTTTTTATATAATACTCAAATAATATGTTAAAGGATAACTTATTAACTTTCTATTGAACTATGAGGTAACAAATTTGTATATATATATATATATATATATAATATATAAAACATGCATAAGATGTAAAGTCACAAGTGATAAATTGTGTGAAATAGAATTGATAGCCAAATATTACAAGAGTAAAATCATATTAAATATAAGAATTGCATAAAATTATCATATAACATCAAGTTCAACTCCAAATTTTTTTCTCAGTTTCCTACTCATCCACATTTAATTTCTAAAGAAAGTTGAAATAGTTGGCAATAACTTAGAAATCATTTGCACTGGCATCATTGAGGGGGTCTTTATTTAAGTTATTTTCATAATAGATTGGTCTCTCCACTGTCTCATTATGTGGAGTTCAATGCTTCTTAATCTGCTCCTTCTTCATTTATTTTACTCAAATTCCTCTTTCATAAATTCTTTTCATCAACATAAAGATGAGATTAATATTTTTTAAAGGAAGAGGGGCAGTTGGTGGTGTGTAACTATTATGTGATCCACAATAGTGGCTGCGAAAGCAGTGGCTGCATCAAAGGCAGCAGGCTTGAGGTTAAGGCAGTTGAAAGGAAGTTGTTACGGCTTATGGGTGTATGAAGAAGTGATATATATATATATATATATATATATATATATATATATATATATATATATATGTATATATATATATATATATATGTATATATATATATATATATATGTATATATATATATATATATATGTATATATATATATATATATATATATATATATATATATATATATATATATATATATATATATATATATATATACATACATACATACATATATACATACATACATATGAAGCATAAGCCTCATGCCAGTGAGGCCAAACACGCCTCAAGGCTGGCCTCGCCCTAGTTGAGGCGCAAGTCTCATAGAAAAAAATTGAGGCGTTTTTCTTTGGAAATGCGTTGAGGTGGGCCTTAAGCTTAGCCTCATATTACACAATTCTAAACAGTGGGAGAGACCAAAGAGTTTTGTTTACATTAGTATTTTTTTAATTACTAAGATTAAGTTACTATCTTTTTCAATTGATTTTTCAAAGGGAACTCAAAGTGAGATGCATTAATGCCTGTTTTTCATAGATAACAAAGTTATAATCAATAAGACATCTACTAAAAATATGAGACAGGTTGGAAAAATGGAAAAAATAAGTGTATAGTATATAAAGGGCTTAGGATTAATAGAACAAATGTCGAGCACATGACATGCAATTTATTAGGCGTGCATGTGTGATATTAATTTTTATGAATCAATATTACCAGAATATAAAGTACTATCTATAAGTGATATAGTTGAGTATCTTGGAGTTGGCACCTCTTTCAGAGCAGGACTCGTTGCCTTAAGGACAATGCTCACCACCAAAAGTGCCTGGCAAGCTCTTTACAATGCCGACACTCATAGGGAAGGCTCGCAGTAAGTAGCACATCATTGAAGATTGACAAGTGGATGAACCTCTCTTGGATATTTTCAACCAACACCGCCTTACAACGTACAACCTTCACCGCTTCCTTTGGCACAACCACTATAAGCTTATTCAGCTCCACGCCAACAATCCCGCTCTCCTCAATGGTCATTGACTTTTTCTTACTTGAAGGAACACTATAGTTCTCACTGCCTCCCACTGACTTGCATTTATTAAGGAATTTTCTTACCTTCTTGTTGGTCATGTTGGCATACTTAGAAGGACTTAGATCAACCATCTCAAACTAATTGCAAACACTTGGGGCTAAATGAAATGAGTGCAGCAACATCATACCCCAGTTGCTATTGATAGTAGGTCAAATCAATATCATAATGAGAATATCAAGGGAGGCACATAGATTGAGGCAACAATAATAATAGGGTAGTAATCCTTACTCTCTCTTCTATTGTTTAGTATTGATAATAACTATTTCTCGCCTTAAATTCACTTATCCTTTTCGTAACTCACCATTCAAATGAGCAAGTGAATCAGAAAACAAAATGTATACTCATATATGCCCATGTTCGTAACCCACAAGTATCTAAACAGATTCTTTTCAAGGAACTCTGTCAAGGGGAGCATGCGGTCAAAGCAGTACTTCCCTAAAATACGCCTGGCTCCGCAGAGCAGTTGCTAGTATCAACCTATGAGCAAATGACCACTCCACCCCTGCAAACATCACAACATGTAGACTTGCCTTAGAAGATTAAACCATGAGTTTAATCATTGTTGACAAGCTACTCCAAAGTATTTTCCCAAATCTATGCTCGCCCTAATAGTAACTCACCTAAATAAAACTTGCTTTCCCGTAACAACTATTCGTTATCAAGGCAACACGCCTATCACAGACATCCCTAATCAAGATACATGAAGCGCACACCTCAAAAACAACCATGACCATGACTTTCCTAACTAAACTTGTCGCTAACTCCTAGTAACTTCCAACCAAGGTGACTCATCTCTCATTCTTAAGGACTCACCACTCATTTTGAGGAACTTTCCATAACAAACTCGCCCTATATGTTGGATCTCGAATACTTGCCCATGGCACTCAACCTCAAGGACTCGTCCAATATACTCGCTTAAGCAAAGGAGGTCATTTCAGAAATAGAGAACCACATATATATCATCAAACTAGTCCATATCTTTGTGTCAGTTTGTATGGGTCATATTATGTACAATTATTTATTTATTTATTATATGTGTAATTTTTCCTATAGTTCTCTTAACACTATGAATATAAGCCGAGAGACATATTTTGGACTTCAAGCTGCTAGGAGTATTACAAAGGCATTATAGCTTTCTACTCAATCACCATAACTTTCCTCACTTGATTCACTAGCTCTAAATAGCCAAGGATCTATTAGAAAAGTTAAGTATCATCCATGAACAAATTTGGATCCAACACATGCCATTAATTCCACTGCATCCATAGCATAGAATCTCCCAAACAGCTTCTTACCACTAAATAAATTGATTAAAAAAAGCAGTTCAAACCTTGCTAACGTCTTTAAAAAAAAAAAAAATGATCAGAATCGACCAAAGTTAAACACACGGGCAAAGTCCATGATTCAAATTGATCCAAATAGCAACAATTACAACTAAATAATACAGTACTTCTACTCATTAAGCCAAAATTCACAGATGGCCGATCTACAGATATAAATGCCAATTAATTCAAGCAATACCTATCGAAAATAGCATCCTAAATGAAAATTAACGAAAGAATTGAAAACAGAAATATGTATAAGAAGATGGCCAAGTCATCCCATCTCACCTCCCATTTAGCGAAGGAGGCCGGGGTTGAATAAAAAGAAGCGAAACTGCAAAGTGAGACTAGGGAACTGCTCAACCTGGTTACTTTCTTCAAAGAAGGTACTTGCATTTCGGAAAGGGAAAATCGCAACCTGAAATGTTTGCATGAAAATAATAGAGCATCAGGTAGAAGGAGCTAGAAATGTTCTCTCTGTTCTCTTTCCTCCATGACGTTCGTCCTATGCCGATGAAAAAATGATGGTCCTTTAACTTTGGTGTCGCCGGCTGTGTCTCTACGACTTGAGATGATGGCGTGAGTGGTTAATGGGGTCGATATGCCACAATGGCGAGCAGGAACTTAGGACTCCGCTCCGTTTGTTTGCAGTTTACAGCATTAGGGTTTTTAATTTTAGGCAGAATTCCAGGAGAAATTATTAATAGTGGATATAAAATGGAGAGAATTCTTTACAGTGCTTTTGAAAAAAATAGTAAAAGAATAATA
Organism: Dendrobium huoshanense; assembly: GCA_016618105.1. NCBI lineage: Eukaryota > Viridiplantae > Streptophyta > Magnoliopsida > Asparagales > Orchidaceae > Dendrobium > Dendrobium huoshanense. Next base: position 63,943,517 of record CM028344.1, read on the forward strand.
AATATTTAATTATAAAATATTATTATTATTCTTTTTGCTGTGTTTTTTTGTAAAAACTCAATATAAGCTTAGCATATATTCAATTATTTAATAAATATTAAATATTTGTTATCATTTTACTATCCTTTTGCGAAATCACAATAAAAGTGTAGTAAAAGAATAGTAAATTCGGACGGTTCTCTCCGTCTGGTGTTCGCACAGAATAATTAGTCCAGGTGGAGAGTCCAATTATAGTGTTTATAGTTGTGTTAAAATTTAATATATCTAAAACGATAAATAATCAAATTTAATTTATGCCAATTGGTATCATATTTTTTGAGCTTTAAATGACTAGTTCATATAAAATAATAAAGAACATTTTGCTAAAACATTTATATTAGGTTGTTCATTATTATTATTACAACGATGTTTAATTGAGCTACGTGTCAAATATTAATTGAGTTTCTTAACAAATTTGTTCACGAGTTTTGTTTCAGATATGAATCGAGCTTCTTAATGAGTTTCATATCGAGGTTGTTCAAAAGCTTTAAATTATATTGTCATGGACATAAACGAATCGAAGAAATGAACATAAAATGATCATGAACTAGCTATAATGGAATGTGCAATCTAGTTGAGTCACAAGTAGCCTTTTGAATGAACAATTCTTGCCCATACCTACTCGATTGATTAAACAAGCATAGATTAATAAATTAGATTTTGTTTGAGACATCTTTCTTACTACTTTCTAAAATGATTTTTTAGTACAAAATTTTTTGTGATAGAAAATAATTTTAGAAAGTGACAAAAAAATTGTCCCAAACGAATGCCTTAGTTAGCAGATCTACACCAGCTTATGATAGCATAAGTTGAATGTCATCTTTTTTTTAACTCTTTGCATAAATTGTAATATATTTGATATATCATCAAAAATTTACCTTGATCAGGCATGAATCTCGAGGCAAAATCAGGTTGGGAGCTTCAAAAATTAAACTTGGGATCATCTGAACTCAGATTTCAGCAAACTTATAGTCGAACTGAGCGTCCCAAAAATACAAACCCAACACCAAATTCAACTCAATCCGAGCACAAATGGGTCCAAATAAAAAACCCGAAGCACTGTTTTGGAAGATTCAAACCACAATTTGGATTACCAAACGGTTTCCAAACATGACATGCTTATAGTCAAATCGAGTGGCTCGACGAGATGAATCCAACGAGCCCAAGATCGTTGAATTCCAATATCATTAAGACCCTCAAATGTCTGACGAACGGTCCACAATCAAGGGATTCAATATCGGTCGTCCATCCAAACTACTCCCCATTTGCCCTTAATTCTCGTCTTATTTACTTGCCATGCTATCATCAGAAAACTATAAATAGTCCCTCATTTCTTTTAAGAGGGGACCCAAGCAAGTAAATAATAGAAGAAGAGAAGAAAAGAAGAGAAGAAGATAAGAGGCAAAGGCTAGTAGCACTCTAATGGCTTCCAATCTAGTTACAGAGAAAAAGGTCTCCTCAAAATCAATCTCTTATATTTGGTTGTACCCCTTAGTCATCAATATTGTCTTATTCTTAAACACCACACTAGAATTATTCATTTTATTCTTAAAGACCCATTTGATTCTTACTCACTTTGATTCTTAGGTCTTTCTACTAACTCCCAGATATCATTCCTCACAAATTGATTAAGTTCTTCATGAAAAGTTAAGATCTAGAATTTATCAGAAAGTGCTTGATTGATGTTGGTGGGTTCAGTCATTGAGATAAAGGCAGAGTGGTTTACTTCCTTCCTAAGTCCGTGCCTAGTTCTAATACCTTCAAAAGGGTCTACTAAGATCAATTCTTTAGGATGACTCGAAGAATATCTCCAATCTCTAAGTAAAGTGTGTTGAGGTTATACCCTTTTCTATAGATTTATAGGTTATACTCTTTGGGTAATCTCACATACTGCATCAGTATTTTATCCTTCCTAAACTTGAGTTTCTCCTCACCATTCGCTTTGCTTAGGTGAGCCTTAAGTGTAAGACAATCAGCTCTGACATGTCCTAGCTTACTACATTCAAAGCAAACCATATCAGAAGAATCTTTAAAATTCTTGCTACTCTTAAATTTGTTCCATTTCTTATGATGCTTTTGACTCTTCATTAAAAAGTTTTTGAATTGCCTAATGATTAAGGCAACATCATCACTTTTAAACTCGGAAGAATTAGTATCCATATTATTAGCTTTCAATGTCACAATTTTCTCCTTTTTTTTTTTCACCTACATAAGTTATATTTGGTTCACTCATTGCATGTAAGCAATGAGTGATCCAAGTAAGTTATCAATATAATAAATATTCAAACCCTTGAATTCAGTGATAACAGTTATCTTAGCATCATAAGAAGAGAGTAAACATCTCAAGATTTTATTAACTTTCTTATAATTAGTGAGTTCTTTTCCTAAGGCATGTAAGGAGGTGACAATTTATGAAAACCTAGTATGTATTTTTAGATATTGACTCACTAGGTTTCATGTGAAAGAGTTCATAGCCATGAAGCAATATATTCAATCTAAATTGCTCAACCTCAATTGTGCCTTCATAAGTGATACATAATTTATCGCAGATTTTTTTACCAATTTTATAAGTTGAATCAGACATATAATCTTCAAATTTCAAAGCATAGAAAAAATAGTTTAAATATTTTGCATTAAGTTGTGTTAAATCCCTATCATCAAGACTCCATTCAGTAAATAGAAGTTCAGTTTTGATGTCATTAACTTCACGTGATGGTGCATAATAACATTCTTTAACAAGCATCTACATGAAATAATCTTTATAATGTAAAAACGTGGACATACGAGTTTTCTAGAAATAAAAAAGTATATTATCAAACACTAGTGATCGGGTAATCGAATACCCTTCCGCAGTATTACAGTTATCAAAGTTAACCATGGATCAAAATTTAAAAGTTATTTAAAACTTGATTTTATGATCCCGCTCTAATACCACTTGAAAGTTCGTTAGAGTTGTTAAGCCTTTATGAACTTGCCTGAGGCTGACCAGGAGGGGGGGGGGGGGGAGGGTGAATTGGTAGTTTTAAAAAACCTTAAATAAAAAGTATAATCTTTTTGAGATATTTTAAAACATTAAATCATATAATCACCCACAAGAAAATAAAGTGCAAAAATTAAAATTGATGAATAAAAGTGCAATAAAATATTAGATGCAGTTGGGTTCAATAATACACCTAAAAAATATAGTATAGTTTAAAACTATACATAAATATAAAATAAATAGAAAACATAAAAAATAAGGTGCAAAGGCCTATCTTTTTGCTCATGGTCTTTGTATTCTTTTTTTTTTTTTGGGAAAATTGGGGCCATAGCCCATTTCATTAAATCAAAATAAAGAATACATAAAAAGAATTGACTGCTACCAGTAGCAATCAACAAAAACTTATCAGCTTAAAAAGAAGATTGCGTAAGAAAATAAAAACCTATTACAATCTATCAGCCTTAGCTGTTGAAACAAGTGCAAAAAGCTGTTCACTAGTGCTAGAAAACCAAAATAGAGGGCCCAAGTAGTCAGAACTGGCTGAGCTCCCTGTAAAACGAATCCCACCAAAAAATTGCTCCCAAGCCTATCGGTACCTGGGCTCAGATAATATAAAACGAGGCACTAATGATTGCTGAAATCCCTGGTTGCCCAAAGGCCCTCCAAGGGATCCAACCCGGGAGAGTCATCATTGTCCAGGTAAGGCTCCAAAATATGGTCGCAGTGCCCAATCGAAGAAAGAAGGAGAGCCAGCAAATAAGTAGTCCACCTTTTCACAGCAAATCCAAAAGTTCCAGTGAATTCTTCCATTTAATAATTTTCTCATATATGTTCTTTCTAACATTGAAAATCAATGTATTTTAACAGTTAAAAGAGTGCCCAAATCTTCTACCATTTCTTTCTTTCCATATGTGATAGATAACACAGCAAATCATAACCAAGAAAAGGTTCTTAACCTTCTTGTTACCCTTGTAATTTCCTTTTACCCATTCAAAAACCTGCATAATAGTGGGTCTAAAAAGAAAACTTTGCAGGCCAGGGATAACAGCTATGAGAACAGAAAAAGCATAGTCACATTCAAAAAACAAATGAGAAACAATCTCATTAAATGCATGACATAAACTGCAGGTCGCCGGGACCAAAATGTTACGAATACTAAGAGCGTCTGCAGTCTTAAGACCCCCAACAGGAGCCATCCAAGCAAAAACAGAGTGCTTGGAAATATTTCTTTTAGCCCAAACCAATTTGTGCCAAGAGCAGGTTTGTAAATCTGAGTAAAATTCCTCAATGAGGGATTTGAATTTATAAGCACTGCAATTTTTCCAAAGCAGACAGTGATCGACAACAGCATTAATATTGAAACCTGCAATCAGTTTTCTCAGACTCGATGGAAAATTCTCAGGAAAAACCCACTGAGTGCCTGAAATTAAACAGTTCAAGGTAATGTCATGACAATAACCCCCATAATCACCCCTTAACGGCTCAGCAATAGTATGATTATTACACCAATGGTCCCATTTTAGAGAGATGGGAGCATGCTGAGAAATGTTAAAATTGAAGCAATGTTTCACTTTCACAGCAGTTTTACAAATATATTTCCAAAGATGAGGTGCATACACCGGGGGAGGCATCCATGGTGACTTATAAAGACAGAGGAGCCAGTTGGAGAGAGGAGAAGGGGCATTGTACATCCTAACAATTACTGAGCAGTTGTAAGCAAACTGAAGAGCAGAAATATAGGGAATACCCAAACTGCCTTTATTTTTAGGCCTACAGATTTTGTCCCAAGACATCATGTGAAGTTTTTTTACCATCATAGAGTCCCCAAAAAACAAGAACCTAGAGGTGGTTCTCTTGATAAATTTGTAGACAATTTTGGGTAATATGGAACCCCTTATCCAATACGCAATAGTATTATGGATAGTGAATTTGATGTATTGTAGCCTACCCACAAAAGACAAAAGGTTTGCCTTCCACCCATTCATTTTCTTATTAACACTACCCATGAGAGGCAAGAAATCCTCAATTTTTAGCCTATAGAAGGATAAGGGGATACCAAGATAAGTGTTTTGTTGACAATATTGTGAATGGACATAACTTGGCAAATTTCTTGAATGTTCCTTTGATTCTTGGGAAACATAATAGCACTCTTATCATAGTTTATATGAAGACCCGTAGAGCAGGAAAATTCCCTCAAAATGTCTGTCAGCTTATTGCAGTTATCAGAAGAGGCCTCCCCAAAAATTAAGACATCATCTGCATAAAGCAGATGAGAAATAGAGTAGTTCTCAAAAGAAATGCCTCTAAAACCCCTACTGTTTAGTAGATTGGAGAAAGCATCCATCACAAGACAAAAGAGATAGGAACTAAGCGGACAACCCTGTCTAAGACCAGCAGAAGATGAGAAATAGCCTTCCAGTGCACCATTTAGCAGAATAGAAACATTAACATCTGAAATACATGCTTTAATCCAATTAACAAAAAGGCTAGGGAAGCCTTTTTGCAGCAACCTAGAAAGCAAGAAATCCCGGCTAACAGAATCAAAAGCCTTTTTGATATCCAACTTTGAACAAAAAAAATTGCTACCCCTTCTCTTACTAGCAAAAGATAAGATATCATTGGCAAGCAAAATATTATATGTGGAAACTCTTGATTTAACAAACCCAGCTTGATTATCCCTAACAATCAAGTTCATTACAGGTTTCATTCTTTCAGCAAGGACCTTTGCAATAATTTTGTAAAGAACATTACATAAGGCAATAGGTCTATAATCAGATATTTCAGAAGCATTTTTGTGTTTAGGGACAATGGCCAAAGCAGTAGCTTTAACACCATTAGGCATATAACATTTAAGAAAAAAAAGAGTTAACAGCTCTGCAAACCAAAGGGATAATGATATGCCAAGTAGTTTTATAGAAAAAGTAATTAAACCCGTCCGGGTCAGGAGCAGAATTTGAATTACCCAAAAAAACCATATTTTTAATCTCATCATCCAGCACAGGTGAAGTTATGCTGGCAGCAGCAATTTGAGGCAGAGTGTTCCCGGAAGGGAAGCAAAAGTGGGTCGAATTAGGAGGAGAAGGAGGGTTATACAATGCTTGATAGAACTGTATAAGAGAGCTAATCACTTCAGCTCTAGTAGTAACAGGCGAGATAGCAAGCAAATTGCCCACTGAGTTAGAACCTCCTCTTCTAACTCTAATTTTAGCATATAAAAACTTTAAGTCATCCTCACCATGTCTAATCCAATTAACTTTGGCCCTCTGAATGATCCAGGACGCAAGCATATCATTAAATTTAGCCAATTCTATCGTGCTAACTTTAAAAGAATGGTTCAAATCCAAGTTATTAGGATCATCCTGCAGCTTAGTTAACAGAGCAGATTGCTTAGCATTCAAAACATCAAGATGCCTAGAGATACAAAAAGAGGAGGCCCAGAACTCACTCTTAACCCCATTTTTGAGCAGTTTCAAAATATTTCTGAGATGAGAAATAGGATTCCCATGGCAAGGCTTAGAAAAAGCCTCCAAAATAATAGCCCAAAATTTGTCAAAATTGATCTAGAAATTTTTGAAAAGAAAACGATGATGCATCTAAACAGAAATACCAGGATTCAGAATGATGGGGCAATGGTCCGAGCAAGAGGGACTCTGAATGGCACAGTAAGACTCCATGAAAGAATTCAGCCACCCCTCATTCACTAATACACGGTCAAGCTTAATATGAATGGGATTAGTAGTGCGCTGATTGAACCAAGTAAACTTAAAACCAACAGAATTTAAATCCATAAATCTGTTACCGAAAATCATATTGTTAAAATCAGACAAAGCAGAATGTTTAAGAACAATCCCTCCAGATTTTTCATAAGCATATCGACAATAATTGAAATCCCCAATTAATGCCCAAGGGAAATCGTTGGGAGGAGCTAATTGAGCCAGAGAGTCCCATAACTCCTTACGATCAAGAGCATTGTTAGAAGCATAAATAGCAGATAGTTGAAGTAAAGGTTGATTGGCAACCCAGATTATACCAGATATAACCTGCTCCGAGATGAATGAAGGCTTGAAGCTTAGTTTGGAGGCATCCCACTTTACCCAGATCCGTCCAGAGGATCTGGAGTATTCAAATTTATTGAATGTTGCTAAGCAACCCACTTTTTTTTTTTTTGTAATATTATGCAGGTATCTTGTAGTTGCTTAAATAGCATTCCTAATTAGAAAAAAATATATAAATAAATAAAAGTAAAAAGGCAAATTAGGCATTACAGTATTACACAATTTTTTTTTTTTAATTTTATTTAGGTGTAGTATATCATTATACTTAGCAACATCAATAAATTTGATAGAATTGAATATTATGGCCCATACAAAAAAATATACATTTATAATATAATGCATGTAATGATAGCCAGACATAATAAATAATAAAATAAATGATACAATACATCACATAATGACGCAACTGAATCTTAACCACACTCTAATATATATCAAAATAATATAAAGTTGTGTGAATCAAAACATTTATTATGTGCATTATATTGCATGTATGAGGGGCCATTTTTATATGATTGCAACAAGACTTCCAAAACTAGCCTACCTATCAAAATCAAATAAGCTAAGTTCTTGTCATCTCAACCTATTAATTTTAAAAATATGATTTATATAATATTATATTTTTTTATTTTTAAAATATATTTGAAATTTGCTTGATTTGAATAAAATTTATCTCATACATGCATTATATTGCATGTATGAGGGGCCATTTTTATATTTGTATTTTTAATTTGAAGTACAATCATTAAAAATAGTTGACATCAACTATAATCTTCTGACTACTATCATCTGAACGTAATCTTTTGACCAACATCACCTAGCTATAGTTCTCCTACAACATTGCCCGACTACGATCCTCCGATCAAAATTGTCAACTATGGTCCTCCAACTACTGCTGCCCTACTACACTAACACCCACTGACTTTATTGCTCACCATTACCAATAACGTCAATGCACATTATCACTTATAAGATTGATGCATATTGTTAACATCAATGGACGTCGTCGATATAATTGTTAAGCACGCAATCACCAACATTACCAACGCATGCCATCGTCTATAAGAATGACCCACATAATTGTCACAAGGCCAACACTTGTCGACTTTGTCTTCACCAATATTGACACACACTATTGCTTATAAGGTCAATGCACATCAATGACATCAACTCAAGCTCCGAACATCAACACCAATTTTTATGTCGAACCTCTTGGTCTAAGATCTTCTTTATTCAAAGAAGAACAATCAAACATATGCCAATTTATCTTTCAAAGAAAACTCTAATACCTTAAGGCTATTTAAATTTCCCCTTTGGCATTAATTCCTTACATTTCATTAGTGCCTATTTTGATGAGAACTATATATAACTTTCTTACTTACTTTAAAAAATCTATTTTTTAGAAGAAAAAAAGAAAACTAAAACTTGATTAATGACACCATATCAAGGCATGACATAAACAAAAAGTTTTCACAAACGGAAGAGTTAGATATGGCAAAAAATTTGGCCGAATTGCTTTTGACTCTGAAGCGGAATAGAAAATCAATCAGTTACAACTAGGGGTGTAAACGAGTCAAGTCGAGTCAAGTATTTGCCTTATCAAGCCTGGCTCGTTTAATCCTTAATGAGCTCGAGCTTGATTAGTGGGCTCGAGATCGACTCGTTTAGAAAATATCAAGCTCGAGCTTGACTCGAAAGCTCGAGCTCATTTGAAAAGCTCGAGCTCGAGATCGAGCTCGTTTGAGAAGCACCAATGCATGCGATGCATATTATTATATATAAAAAATATTATTATAAATATTTTTTAAATGAGTCGATCTCGAGACCACTTATTGTAAGTTACAACCTTCTCTTTTGTACATGGAACTAGGGGTGTCAATATTTGACACGAACCGAAAACCCGACCCGAACCCGACCCGAAAATTTCGGGTTAGGGTCAACCCGAACCCGAAACGGGTCGGGTTCGGGTTAGACATTTCGACCCGTTTCAAAAATCGGGTCGGGTTCGGGTTAACCCTTTGACCCGAAATTGACCCGATTTTGACCCGAAAACCCGATTTTGACCCGACAACCCGAGATTGACCCGTTTTTTACCCGAAAATTAGCCATTTTCTTGTTGGAAACGGGTCATTCGGGTCGGGTTGACCCGGACCTGAAGCGGGTCGGGTTCGGGTCAGGAAAACTGACCCGTTTTTAAAAATGGGTCGGGTTCGGGTTGACCCGAATAGTGTCGGGTCAGTTTCGGGTTCGACCCGAACCCGACCCGTGACCCGAAATTGACACCCCTACATGGAACCCCCTTTTGAGGGTATAATTTTTGGAGTTATTCGTCCAAAAAAAAAAATAGCTTTCACAAAACCTCTAATTCATGCCAATAAAGTAGAATTAAATAGATGGCCAAGATACATCATATGAGCACTATAATAAAGCTGAATTAAACTTGATAATCTGTTGGTGTGACTTCCTTATCTTCCTCACATTCTTTTGTGCTTTCTTTTGAGGATTTGCATTTGTTCTCTTCTTTGCTCTTACCCCATAGGACGCTATAAAGCCCTCCAATCATCAATATTCCACCTAAAACACTGCAAATAATAGATGATTTAGGAAGATAATCAATAGAAAAAAATTCTGTCAATAAAAAACAGCATACATTGCTAGAGAGTTAGGGTTGTTTCGTCAGTATTAGCAGTGCATTGTATTTTTTTTTCTTGTTATCCTTTTCTTTTTTGTTTATTCGAATCAAATGAAGGCTTTGTTCGGGACAGTTTTTAGCCACTGTTTTTTTACTGTATTCAAGAACTTTTTGAACTAAAAAACTGCTTTAGAAAATAATAAGAAAAACTATCCCAAACGAAGCCGAAATATAAAGCAAAATACCATAAAACTTTTATTTTCCATGCTTTTGGAAATCATCTGAATTGAACAGATTTTGTATCTCACATTGCGGCCACTTACATTTCTCGTCTGTCATAGCCTACGGCCACCTGCTGCTACGGCTAGCCACCGCTAGGTGCTAGTTGTTTGCCCACCATATTGCAATTATTTGAAATGTATCTAACAATTTCTCTCTCTCTCTCTCTCTCTCTCTCTCTCTCTCTCTCTCTCTCTCTCTCTATATATATATATATATATATTTCAATGCATTTGATTTGCATTCAACTAAACATTTTGGTGATAAATTAATTTGCACATAATATTAAAGCTAGTAATAAATAAAATGTCAACAATGTTCATGATTGAATCAAAAACATGTTAATTCATGTATAATCATGAGGATTTTTATAGAGGTTTTAGAATAAATATTTAGCTTCTCTAGGAATCATAACAAAATATTTGCATACCTCCCCAAAGGAATCTCCTCCCCTAATAAGAATGATGAGCAGAGCATGGTGAAAGCTAAAGACAATGGAGTGGACATGGCAAGGAATACAGGGCCTCTCTTGTCTATGCACCAAGATTGCAAGTAAAAGGAGACACCAGTAACAATAAATCCCTGCATATTCACAATCATAAAATTACATATATATTTTTTTCAAATTAGTTGAATAAGTATCTTTTGCATATAGTTTACAATTATATTTACTTAAATCTTTTTTTCTTGAAAACAAACACCTTCCTCTAAAAGTTCTTAATAACACTGAGCATGACTTCATTTGGGACAGCTTTCTTAATGCTTTCTAAAGCAGCTTTTTAGTAGAAATTAAGCTTTTTAGTATAAAAATTTCTAGTTCAAGAAATTTTTGTACTAGAAATCTACTTTAAAAACCAGTAAAAAAAGTTGTCCCAACCGAAGCCTACCTGCGATACCTGATTTACATATAACTATAAATGATTGTAGTTTCGCGGAAGACAGGGTTATTATTAGGCAGTTTTAAGTTAGTGTGTTTTATTTACAATGATTAATTTTCAGTGATTAGTTTCAACCCAATATGAAACTTTAAAGCTCTTACACAATAAGCAATGGCAAGCAATCCCATGTCCAACCTCAACTTCCAGCGTGAGATGTCTCTCTCAAATGCTAGAGCAACAAGAAATGACTGTATTGCACTGAAAACACTTTCTATGGCCGTGAATTGAAGCTTTGAAGGGTACTCTTTCAATAACCACCCCTGTAAATATAAATTTATTATGCATTCACAAACTTTGATTCTTAAAAAAACAGAAATATTGAAGGAGAAATGATCTGAATAATCATGCTTAGTTACCTGAAGGACAATCCAAAATGACCAAGCTGAGTTGGCTGTAATTAAGAGAAGAGTTCCTTTAATCCAATTCTCCTTAGAGTGTAGAGAGCCATCACTTGCATTATTTTTGTGGCCAAAGGGATGATACTTGATCAAAGGCTTTAAGTGAGGCCCAGTGTATAGGGCAATAGTTATAACTCCAGCCAAGCATATTCCTACGCCTAGGATCTTTGATATCCCTGGAAGGCTCCTAAGCTTCAGAGTTTCCATTCTGCAAATGACGTGATTAAAAAAAAGAGAGATCAAGCTCTATTTGGTTGTTTGTAATTAGAAAACAAGTCATAAAAATTGATAAATTTTGGTAGATTTCACCATTTAATTGGATATATTAGAAATCAGCATAGATTTTAGCTCCACAAATCCTTAAAACTGAATGATCTTGTTGTCAAGAACAAAATGAGTGAAAAAAGAATCATAACCAAAAACATTAAAATTACCTTCAATCAAACAATGGATTTGTAATTTTGAATTCATTATAAAGTTGCTTCAAAGTTCAAACCAAACATATTTAATTGGTTTTAAAATTATAGCATTTAAACAAAAAAAAAAAAGATTTATAAATCATGAAAAATTGATTTGCATAACATCAAGTGAGCGCTTAGCTTGAAGAGAGAGCAATTTGGACCATGAAATCACATCAAAGCATATATCTTTTGTTTTCATTGACTGATCCAAGATAAGATAAGTTGTGGTGGGCTCAAAATCCATTCCTTGGCTAGGATACTCTTTACTTTCAAAAGAAGAATGTTTATTCTCTACCCAACATTTCTCCACTTTTCTCTTTTGCAATGCAACCTTTGTCATGGAATTTAATACGATTTGTGCAATCTTCACATCATATCTTGAAAAGTAAATGATTGTGATTTGTTGAATGTTGACTTATCAGTTACATAATAATCACTCGCATATGAAAAATTGTCAGTGACAGTAAAAAGTTTATAGAAAATAACTCTTTGTCAAACAAGTTTTTACGACAAAAGAATTGTCGTTAAAGCGATTAACTTTAAAAAATTTTTCAAGATAAAAATTGATTCACCACCAATAGTTTTGTTACAGATGTTTCATAGATTAAAATGGTTCATATTCTTCAGAGATTACAGACAGAAAATGTCACAAAAGCACAAATAATAAACTACATAAGACTGTTATAGTATTGTTTGAGGAGGACATACCCCATTAGTAATGCTAAAAAGAAGGTGATCACAGGAACTGAGTTTGTCACCGCAGAGCCTACTGTTGCAGAAGTATATTTCAGGCCGCCATTATAAACGTTTAAGCTGAAAGTTATTCTAAGAAACATGAAAGACATTGAAATTTGATAAGTATATTAAAAGATAATAATGAACAACTTGATTCCATCCAAGGATTAGTCATACCCAATCAACGCATGCAGGAAGATCTTCAACGAGAGGCAAAATGAAAGCCGTGAGATGGATTTCCTAATCATCACTATCAACATCATTAGTGTACTTGAAAGTTACTTTAAGAAACAGTAAGAAAGCTGTCTCAAACGAAACCTTAATGGGCAAGTAATATTAGTAGAACAAGAACCAAATAATTTATTTATACCTTTCAAAAATGATAGTTAGGGGAACAAGTAAGGTTGTTGAGGCCAATTGGCGGTAGAAAATGAAGATGAATGTGCTCAATCCTTCATCCAACGCAGCCTTTGAGATAACGTACAATCCAGTGTAGATCAATTGGATGACAATGATAGAAACGTAGGGTTTCTTGTCTCCCATGGTTGAATGCCAAGTTATTGAATGTTCTACATGATGGAGAGAGATTTTGGACAGTGATAAGTGATCAAAGTGGGGGCTTTAACATAACATGCAAAGGCCAATTTAAAAAAATGAGCGTGTTTTAAACTAAAATAAGTTTAAGCCTGTTCCTTTTTAAATAGGTTTATTGAGGCTTCTTTTGAGTTTCATTCTTTATATATATTTAAAATAATATATTTTTATATATAATGAATTTATATTAATAAGCCCCTGCTATTTGATGTTTTTAATAATAAACTTTCAATTCGTATTTTCTCCAAATAATAAAAATAATATTCGTGCCTCATTAAGAAAAGTTTCTTGCTCTGTTACTAGAAAAACAGCATTTGTTTGGTTAAAATATTTTAATAAATTTTCTTTGTTATTTTTTTAATTCTTATTAAAAAAATTGATAGTAGAAATATATAATGCAATTGTGATAGAAAAAATTATTTTAAAAAAAATCTAACGGCGAAAATAAAAAAATATAAGCCGAAGCTGCCCTAAAAGAGAGAAATTATTACGTACAGTCACCGGATAGTCCAAAGGCGAATCAGGATGAGCCACATCACCCAGTACACAATACTGGTACACAACAAAATGGTGACGTGGCGCGTCCTAATTCCTCTCCGGAATTAGGTAACAACGCAATCATTTCACTAATGTTTTGTTTAGGATGACTTTCTTACTGCTTTAAAGCGGTTTTTTAGTATAAATTTTTAATTTTTTTACTAAAAAGCTGCTTTAAGAAGCATTAAGAAAGCTGTCCCAACGGAAACCTAGGTCTTGTTTGAAATGGTTCGATCAATCTTTCTAAACTGTTTGGTCTTGTTGTCTTTCTTTTATCTCAAATAAACGATGAGAATTAGGCATTAAGCATTGCAACTACAATAAACGTTTATTTTTAGCATGACTTTGTCTTTGCATGCTCTCGTGGGTACGAAGTTACTACAACGAAAAATGATGAAATTGATAGGCAAATTGATGACCAAAAACCAGCGTCCTAAATCCAAACCGCATAAAACAGAGTTCATTCATTTTAAGAAAATCGATTGCCAAAAGAATCTAAAATCACAGAAAACCATAAGTGCTACCAATGAAATCAATGGAAGGTAAATTTACAATCAAAAGCTTGCAATAAGCACAAGAAAATAGAAACCTGGGGGAGTACTGGTGCAATTGTAAACTCTAAGGATTAAGACAAAGGAGGAAGAGACGGCGGCGAAGCTCACCTTCTCCGGCGAGGTTTCTCACTTGATAACGCTAAAACAGATTGCTTGAAGGTTTTCCAAACGAGAAGGGAAAGGGTTGCCTGGACGTTCAGTTAGTGTCTTTTTTTTTGTTAGCAGGAAAGGCTATCTTTTTATGGTGCTCCCAATATAAGAAAGGCAAACGGCAGAGCAATTAGTTTTGCTCTCAGTAGGGAGAAGCCTATTTGAGGCTGGATCTCTCAATTCATATAAAAAAAAAAACATAAACAGCCTAAATTTATAAAGGGAAAAGTTAGGGGAGAAATTATTGATTGATAATTTTTTTTAAGCAAAAAAGATATTCTTTTGATATTAGAGATGATGATATTCTTCACATGGTTTGTAATAATCTATGGAATACTCATATTATGTTTAGCTTGATTGGTGGGCGAGTACGGTTGGGAATCTTCAATCCGTACTCGATTCCCCTCGAGCGGCAGCGTTTCTTAAGTGCAGCCCAATCATGTTCGGGACAAGAGATTTCTAGGGTGGGTGCCTCTTCTAGATCAGCCGAGAATTAGTCACACCGTCAAACGTCTTTTCAAGGGTGGCAGTGGGTGGATGCCTCGTTCCAAAAAAAAAAAAAATCTATGGAATAATTTCCTTTTTACTCTATTTGATAGAATGTATTATAGCTTTTTTGTATTTAAAATTATGGATTTAAAAAAAAAATAAGTATTTGATTGAGAATAAAGATAATTTAAATGATTTATTAAAGTTTTTTTTAATACCTTTAACTATTAATTTTTTTAGGAATTTGAAATTCAAGTAAATTGAACAAATTTGTAATCTTTGCATTTTCAATGCTATGAAGATTTACTAGTGTTCAAGAACACCATTGATTCTTTCAAACTAAGACTTTGTTTGGAGCGGCTTTTTTGCTACTTCTTAAAGCACATTTTTAGTACAAAATTTTTTATTTTTATACGAAAAAACTGTTTTAAGAAGCAGTTAGAAAGCTATTCCAAACAAACCCTAAGGCTTCATTTGTGATCACGACTTTCTTATTGTTTTTAAAAGCAACTTTTTAGTATAAAAATTGTCCCAAATGAAACTAAATGATTTTTGGCAACTTTGTGAATGCCCTCAACTCTCACGTTGCACTAAGCTCGCCTCAACATTTATGATTGACACCAACTGCTCATGTTTTATCATCATTTGATCACCACCTTGAATTGTTGGTTTTGGCCAACGATACTAACAGCATTGATTAAGATTGGAACTGTGGACCTTACATTGCCTTATCTTAATTTTTGTAAAAAATTGAATATATATATATATATATATATATATATATATATATATATATATATATATATATATATATATATATATATATATATACTGATGAATATATTGAATATATTTTACAAACAACAAAATAATTATAAATTTTTTAAACCTATTGTATTTATTTTATGCTACATTTAAAATACAAATATATTCTAGATATTTGCGACCAAATAACCAAGAAATTTTGTATTTTATTTTATATATTTTATATTTGTAAATTAAAATAATAATAATAATAATAATATAAAAATTAGGTCAGAGTATGCTGAACAAAATTTAATAAAAAAAAAATTCAATGACTTTTAGATTCATTTTTATTAAAATTTGATAATTTTCTAATCTAAAAAATATTCAATTAAAGGTACAAATTATGTCCACAAATCATAATAACCAAGCTTGTGTTCAATTTTTTTGATTAATTAATTATAAAAGGGTTTCTTAAAATAGTTTTTATTACTAAGATTTCATTTGTTATAGTTTTCTTGCTATTTTCTAAAGCAGCTTTCAACGACAAAAACTTCTTGAAAAGAACGTAAAAAATAGTGGCAAAAAATTATCTCAAACAAAACCTATATTTATTGAGGATTCCGTGTCAACTTGGGACATGCAAAATTGTATTGAACCAATCTTAGGCTTTGTTTGGGACGGCTTTTTTATTGCTTTCTAAAACGGAGTTTTAATACAAAAATAAAAAATTTTGTACTAAAACTCCGTTTTAGAAAGCAGTAAAAAAGCCGTCCCAAACAAAGCCTTAATTAGTTGATTTGGTTTGATTGCTATAGTATTGGTTCGACTTTTTATTTTATGGCTTTCATTAATTTTTGGTTTTTTTTTTTTTTTTTTTTTTTTTGTAAAATCAATCCAACATATAATTAAATTATACTAATTTTTAAAAATATAAAATCATTAAAAAAATATACATAAACTCAACGTTTTGAAAACCGGACCGGACAACCGACCGGAAGAAGGAGAGGTTCATGGTTTGACCGGTTCGACCGGTCGAACCGGGGTCGAACCGGATGACGTAAAAAATAATAATATTATTAAAATTATAAAATAAATGAAAAAATTTCCTCTAATACATTCACTATGCCTTTCATTTTCATATCAAACTAATCAAATAATATAAATATGGCATCAATGAAGTTTATAAAACATAAGCAAATAAGTAAATAACATACCTTTTGTTGAGCTCTATTGTGTGTTGGAAGTTGATGAATGCAACCATCTTCAATTCTCCTTCTCTATCATGTGAAATTGTTACAAAATGAAATGAGTAAAAGAAAACGAAGTAAAATATATAACAAAATAGACATTAAAAAATATTAAATTGGCAACATATAACATACCTCTTCATAACTTTTAGCAAAATTATAACACTTTATTGATAAGACAAACTCAAAATTCATAAATATAAAAAGTTTTAACTTAATACCATAGAGACAAAAAAGTAATCAGTTTATATCAATTTACATATAAAAAACTCAAAACTCAAAACACTCATAACTCATAGTGAATTTAATAATCATCCACTAAATTTGTGTGATTGAATGATGGATTCTCAAACTCTTCTTCACCAAAATCTTGCATCCCAAATGCTTCTGCATCCTCACAAGGTATGTCATCTTCATCACATATATTAGATAAGTTGTTTTCATCTGCAAATTATTAATATGAAATAATAAGTCTATATTTAATATTATACTCAAATGATATAAATTAATCAACAATCTTACTTGGGGTTGGTGTAGATGATGTTAAGTTTGGTTCTACATTTATAGGAATTGCATCATCTTTGTAAATTTCTGACTCCAAGTCTTCTAAATGCAATTTTGGAGTTAGTTCATCATCAAGGATCCAGAAATCAACAAGTTCAATACTTGCATAATCCAAAGGATCATAACTTCTTTTTCTAAACTGCAACCTACATAATTATTATAAAAAAATAATAATAAAATGTGCATCATTATTTAAAAAAATATTTAAAGAAGCTTCAAATAGTACCTATTTCTTAAATTGAGATTGTAACGAACATAGACAAGATCATTTAGCCTTTGGTGCTCAAGATGATTCCTTCTTTTTGTATGAATCTGCTCAAACACACTCCAGTTCCTCTCACAACCTGATGAAGATGATGTCTGACTAAGAATTCTAATAGCCAATTTTTGTAAGTTTGGTGCACTAGAGCCGAACATTCTCCACCATTCATCTATAAATTAACAAACATACATTAATTTGTTCAAATATATATTAAAATGAAATCTCAAAATTTTGTCATCTTACCTGGTTGCATTTCTTTTGCTAATGTTGATGCAATGGGCTTACCAAAACTTCCTAAACTATCACGAAAAAATCTCACCTCATTCATTGCCAAAGTTGATTTTGGACATACATCTTTATTGCCAATCAATTCTACTAGACCTTGCAAAACTCCAGACTTGCTGCAATAATTTTCTCTATCATACTGAAAATGAGGGTTCAAAAAATAAGCTGCTGAATGTATCCCTTGTCTTAGTTGATTATCCCATCTTCTCTTGATGATACTAGTGAAAGGCTTGTACATTCTTTTATTATTTCTAAACATAGTCTTCATTGCTTTTCTAGCTCTGAACATACCGTCATAAAGGTATACAAGAGATGGCTTTTCATCTGCGTCAACAATTCTTAACAACCTAATTAGGGGCCCTGATAATTTAGAAATTATGAAGCTGTCATTCCAAAATTTTGCATCCAAAATAATTGAGGCTGCCTCTTTCCCCTTCATTGTCTTACTTAGCTTTGAATCAATGTAAGCCTTGTTGGTGATGAATGCTTGCAAATCATGTTTATGATCATGGACACTTCTTAAGGTAATGAATGTTGTTGCAAATCTAGTTAATCCTGGCCTTACAATTTCAGTCCAACCTTTCCTTTTTCTTAACCAGGCCAATATAAAAGCATGGTTATAAATAAAAATTGTAACCTTTGAAGCTTTTCTTGCTAGTTCTGTAATATAAGGCATGCTTCCAATATCTTTCAGAATAAGATTAATGCAATGAGCTGCACAAGGTGACCAATAGATATTTCCATATTTTTCATGCAATAACTCACCAGCTTTCTTATAATTTGCTGCATTATCTGTTATAAAATGAACTATATTCTCTGGACCAACCCATTCAACGATATCAGTGAATAATGAGCACAATGTTGTGGCATCTTTGATGACATCAGATGCATCTACTGATTTTAAAAATGAAACTCCTCGAGGACAATAAACAAGAAAATTTATTAATGTCCTATTTCTTGTATCTGTCCAACCATCAGCCATCAACGTACAACCAGTTTCTTTCCATGTTTTTCTATAAGATTCAATTAGCAATTTACATTCCTCTTTCGCATCCCGTAACAGATTCACTCTTAATTTGTGATAAGACGGTAATTTGTATCCAGGTCCTATTGCAGCAACTGCATCTATAGCCTTTTGTGCAAAAGGAGAGTTGATGGCATTGAATGGAATGCAACTATCATAAAACCATCTAGCAATTGCTAAATATGCACGGTGCACTGCCTCCTTAGATGCCATCACACTTTTTAAGGAAGGTTGAGATCCAGATTTTGTTCTAGGTGCAAAAAAATTATCAATTTCATCAATTTTTCTCTTTCCTTTATCCATTCCTTTACCATGTATATCTGAACTTTGTGATTTCGTGACTGAACATGAGCCCCTCTCTTCTTCAACTGGATCTTCACCAAGTAAATCATCAATCTGCGACAAGTCTTGTTGTGCTTGTTGTTTTTTCTTTGATATCTCAATCAAATTTTGTTGCATCTGATGTCGTATGTCATGTGGAACCTTCTTACAAGAAGCAATGTTCCCTTTAATCCCCGCTAGATGTTGCTTCATCCTATGAATGCCTCCTCCCTTATAAATTATTCCACAATGAAGACATTTATATTGCTTCTTACCGTCAGTGGTTTTACACTCAGTAAAATGGTTCCAAGCGATATCTACTTTCTCACGAACGCTTTGAGTTGATTGTGCAGATTGATTGTTTTGTTGATCCATTAGTAGTATTAAACAACAATGGATCAATATTTAGCCTGAAAAGTATTATACTAATATGAGTGTTTTGTAAATGCCATGAAAAAATATTAGAATTGCTATTCATGTATTCCAAATTACTAAAACGTATCATACACAATTGCACTTAAAAAATATTAGAATTGCTATTTGAAACAATCGAGGATTTTTCCACCGATAAAATATGCCTACTCACAATTCAATCATTAAGATGTTCATTTGAAACCATCACACATCCTCATTTCAGTTTTTCTTTATTGTATAATTTTCTTAGGTTATCCAAACAACATTACCAAACTTGTGATCTCTTTCCACATCTGATTCAAGAATATTAATCATATGCCAGCTATTTCTCACAATTTCAACCAAATTGCCAACATCATTAAAACACTAAAGATTCCCAAAATATATATATTTTGCACATATATTATCTCTGTGGCCAAAAAAGGGGGGGAAATCCAAATGCTATAGCCAAATAGTAAAAATAATGGGAAGTGCACTGGAGAGAAGCAAATGCAGCATTAACAGTGACAACTGAAAAGTATTTCTGGAGTAGCATGTAGCATCAATATCGGAAACATTAGAAGAAGTGAAGGAGCACTCTATAAATGTGATATAGCTAAGATTAATCACATCATTAGAAGAAATTTTGGGTGATACAATAGTAATATTCAAGAATTTAGTATGAAATATGTAAAATTTTGAGTAGCTATTTCTCATTAGAATTTAGAAGAACCAAAACAAATAACATATAATGGAGTGGATGAAAATAAATGAGATTCTTAATAAGATGAAATGTTTAGTGTTTTGCTGCAGCGACGAACGGCGAAGGAGTATTTGCGAACGGACGAAGTCGAGCTGCAGCGCCCAGTGCAGCGACGAAGGAAGAAAATCGGACAGGCAACATTTTATTCATCATGATAATAACATTTCTTCAAAATAAAATTAACATCTTACAATGATTCAAGCACCAACGATTAAGAACTGGACGGCAAAGGATCCAAGCACAGACGGCGGGGCTGCAGCGCTGGCCGAACAGCGGAGCTGCAGCGACGAACGGCGGAGCTACAACGACGAACGGCGAAGGAGTATCTGCGAACAAGCAGCGACGAACGGACGAAGTCGAGCTGCAGCGCCCAGTGCAAGCGACGAAGGAAGTAAATCGGACAGGGGAGCCGGGAGCGGACGGCTTCGGGAGTTACGGGAGGTGAAAATAAAATTTAGGTTTCGTTTTACATGTTTAAGTGTTTTACTCAAACTTAAATACCGCATGATTAACATCAAACGGTGGAAATCGCATTAGGGCTTAAGTGGCCGGTTCATACACGGTTTCCG
This sequence comes from Dendrobium huoshanense, assembly GCA_016618105.1. Lineage (NCBI taxonomy): Eukaryota > Viridiplantae > Streptophyta > Magnoliopsida > Asparagales > Orchidaceae > Dendrobium > Dendrobium huoshanense. The sequence goes on from CM028344.1 coordinate 63,964,533, forward strand.
GTTTTGCGGTTCGACCGCCGGTCGGACCGGTTCGATACCGGTTCTTTGCTTACCCGGTTTCTACAGCTGACCGAACCGGCCGGCCGGCCGGGTGCCGGTTCAACCGGTTGAACCGGCCGGTCCGGTCCGGTTTTTAAAACATTGCATAAACTTACATTAGATATCCCAAAAAAAGGGAAAAATATAAGAGAGAGAGTGAATGTCATCATCAACCCCCATCTCTCTTTGTCTTTCTCTCCCTCTCTCTTTGCCTCTCTCTTTTGTCGCACATCAACGGCTATTATATCAATTTATCATTAATTCACAGTATAGTCCACATTAGATCAACATCAAGAACGCAATATGAGTGAAGTCTTATTTTATTTTCATTTTTTGCATAAATATGAGAGAAGAAAATAAAATAAATAATATTATTGTATTGTTACAACGACGACCACTATGTTAAGCCTTTATCATACTACATGTATAAGATCAATTATATGATTTCTTTTTCGTCATTGTGTTCAATTAAGTAGGGATGTCGACTTGGATCAACGGGTCGGATTTGAATCCAACCCGAATTGACCCAGGCGTAAAAGGGTTGACTCGAATCCGACCCAACTTGCGAGTCCGTAATAGGGTTTATGATACGTGCAGCTTGAGTGAGGGGCTTGCGATTTTGTCGAGCACAAGTCAGCGATAGCGGAAGTCAGTAAGTGCACTAGTGCGGTAGTGCTGGGTGCGTCTAGCCCTAGCTAGATGTCGAGGTCGATTAGTAGAGCGTGAGTGTCGTCCGATGCGAGTGCATGGCTTATAGTTCCGTCGAGTACGAGTCAGGGTCTATCGATCTGGGCTAGGCGGATAGGGGCATGCACGACATTCGGTGACAGCTGCAACAACACAGTTTCAACAGGGCTGACATGTCAATTCGGGTCAAACCCGGGTTGCTAGGTTGACCCGAACCTGACCCCCCAAACTATTAATGTGTCCAAAAAATAGGACCCGAATTTGACTCGTTTCTTTATCAGCTTGACCAAAACCTTCATTTTTTTGGGTCGGATTCGGATCGAATTTTTGGGTAGTGTCAAATATTGACACCCTTACTATTAAGCATCAAATTCTTATTTTAATCAAATCAAATTTCAAACCAAATATTTTTTTTGTCTATCTCTATCTTTTGTAATATAGATTGAATCTAATACATTTACTCTCATAACTGATCAATCATCGAAAGACTGATATTTTATGTGACTAAATTATTTAAGACAATTCTCTCTAATCTTATATGTGTGGCAGCTCTACTATTGCTGTCATGATTAATTATATTGTAGCAAATTAATATTTTTACTCTCATATGAATGACCAGCCACATATTTTCTGTATCATAATATCTTAAAAACCACACAAGAACTAAAAAAAATCAAATTATTCATCTATTTTCAAAATTAACAGTCATATTCTTTTTTTAACTATTAAATTCATATATTTGTATATGCCATGATATATTATTAAAAACTTAATAAAAGTAAAAAATATATGTTGAAATTTTATTGCAAATTTTGATATTTTGATGATAATATGAGATATAAATGTAATAGAATGTTAGTTTTATTAATAGCAAAATTTTAGATGTTATATGTGTAATTGTCTCTTTTTTATTTCAGAATATATTTTTCTAAGTAAAATGGATAAACATTTACTTTTAAGTTTATATTTTAGAGTGCTGTTTTTTTTTTTTTTTTTTTTTTTTTTGGGAAAATTGGGGGTCAAACCTGTATATTGAATCACAAGAGGGTTACAATATAAAAAAGCAAAGGAAATTACAAGTATAAAAAACAACTATGCCTTCCAAAAGGAATCTAAAAAGAAAAAGAAATCAATCAAGAAAAACAAGGACTCAGGCAAATAAGGTCTACATCAAAACATCACTGCATTGATCAGTGTGATAAGCCAACAAATCCAACAGAAAGAGGGCACAGGTTGCTCGTAGCCATAGAGAATGGCTAAAACCGGCCATTACAGTACCCCTGAGAGAGGTCATCAAGGTAGATCCTGGTTGTCAAAAAGACCATCCAAGGATACTGGAAATATGTAGATCTTTGCTCATCATCGTCCCAGAGTGCTGTGACAAATGGACCAATTATTCTTATATTATATATTAATTAATGATAATATTCTTATTTTATCATTTAACTTATTCGCATTATTGATTATATTTTTTTAATTGCCAAATTGGTCCAGAGTGCTGTGACAAATGGACCAATTTGGCAATTAAAAAAATATAAACAATAATTCGAATAAGTTAAATGATAAAATAAGAATATTATCATTAATTTATATATATATATATATATATATATATATATATATATATATATATATATATATATATATATATATATATATATATATATATATATATATATATATATATATATATATATATATATATATATATATATATATATATATATATATATATATATATATATTAGTTTAAACCCACGGAGAGGCCTACGTGTTAATTTCAAAATTCGGTTACACCGTCCTTAGAAGGCACCTCCAGCTCACTAATGCTCCAAAGAGTTACAAAAAGAACAAAAAGAAAACCTACGAGCCGGTGGTTCCTCCTTTTCCTACGATTACAACAATAATGAAAGCAATAAAACGGTCTGTGATCAAACGGAACCCAAAAAAAGAGGATCTAATCATACGCGTTCAGCACATCTCTCCTGCAAAACTGAAGAACAATAATTAATATATAATGGTTATCTAATGGTTTGAAAATGTCTTCTATCAGATAATTGATGTAACAATAATAATTAATAATTATAAATCTATTAATAAAAAATATAGAATTATGGAATAATTTATATAATAATATTATGTATTTAATGAAAAAGGTTTTGTAAAGGCCATTTAATTTATTAAAAGACCGCATTGCATTCTGAAGTTTCTTCTGGTGGAGTGCCCATTCAGATTTTGTTTTTTTTTTGGGATGAATTGATTGAAGCATTCATCAAATCAATTCATTTTGGATGTAAACAGACAAAATCTGAAAATCATAGGTACAATCGAATCAAATAAAATCCAAATATAATTCGATTTTTGCTCAATTTGAAATAAACTAAAATTTTGAGTGGTTATAATATATTTTTATTAAAAAAATATTTTATTTGCTGAAAAAATGATTTAGTGTAAAAGAAATATATTAAATTTAAAATACTTAGAATTATTTGTATGAGTATAAAATAAATGCAGATGATTATTATTATATTTTTATTTAGGTTGAAGTAAAATAAATACAGTACACTGATAATAGTGATGGCTGCAGGCTGGTGGACAGAGGCTGACTTGTAATGATGGTGGCAGGAGGTGGCCAGTAGTCGAGGTGGTGGCGGGTGGCGAAAAATGATGGATAATCAATAATTATACGAATATATCAAACATCGATCGAATTTCATCCAAATAATGTACACCCCTTAGTCGATGGTTTAAGCAAAAACAAACAAATATTTTGGGGTATTTCAAAAATTAGGTAAAAGCTTTGTTCTTAGTCGGTTAGTCCAAAAAAATTTGAAATTAGTTAAATAAAAGTGTGTTTAGTGAAAACATAATTGATTAGCTTTTAGGTAATCATCATTGAGAGCTGATGGCCTCATGCTGACGCTATATTATATGCCTTCTAAAGTTAACTATTAAATTACTTCTTAATTATATTCTTAAAATCATTTCTTGATTATATTCTTAGAATCACACATAATCATAATAATATAAATATAAAAAAAGTTATTTATCAATTTTGGAATGTTTTTTTTTTACAGATAAAGGGTCTATTTGTGACAATTAACTTTCTGACTATTTAGATTTTATTTGGGATGACTTTTTTACTATTTTTTAAAATAGTTTTTTAGTACAAAAATTTATATACAAAAAAATCGCTTCAGAAAGAAGTAAGAAAGCAGTCCCAAGCAGTAGAGTTTAGGATTTAGGGTTTAGGGTGATTTCTAATATCAAAATTAAAATTTTTTATTAAAAAGATATTTTAAAAAACAATAAAAAAGCTTTTTTCAAACAAAGCCTTAGTTTGTCTCTACTTTATTGTTATTTTTTTTTACTGTTTTTAGGCTTCGTTTGGGACGACTTTTTTACTGCTTTCTAAAACGGAGTTTTAATACAAAAATAAAAAAAATTTGTACTAAAACTCCGTTTTAGAAAGTAATAAAAAAGCCGTCCCAAACCAAGCCTTAGATTTTTCTGTAACGTAAAATTATATTTTGTTATAATAACAAAGTTTTTTTTTTCACAAAAATTATATTTTACAATGAATTTTCTAAAATATTGTAGCCCTTCCAAATAAATCTATTTTTTTTTATACAGTCATCGCATCGTTGATAGAGATATTTGTTTTTTCAGTGCCATCAGATCACTCGCCATAAACTGCATAGAATAAAGTGATAAATAATAAGACATGTGATCAAATTTTGTGTGTCAACTTCTTTGAAAAAACGTGACTTAATTAAGTGCGATATTAAAGAATATACTGTTATAGATCATTTTATTTTAAATAAATAAATCATGCAACAATGCGTTGCTTCCATTAACAACTAGTGCTCAAGATTTGACACACAGAATATTCCAAGTCAGAGGAAAGGAAAGCTATCTTCTGGTTATGTTCACGCTATATACTAAATAAATGTTTATGCATGGAGAACAAAGCCCTACTGGGGGCCTGGTTGGGTACCCACGCTTTGTACTGGCGGGCTTTGCCCATCCGTGCCCACATATGGTGACTTTCAGGATGTCATACCCACCCACTTTTCACGCTTCTGGAATGTAGTTTGCTACGTATTAATGGCCTTGAGATTTGTTGCCCTTTCTCTAACTGCAAACTTTCAAGCCACATATCAAAATTTATCATGGTCGCGGTGCGGTTTAGTGTTGTGCACTGCGTAGTTATGCTTACTGTAATATATTGTATGCATATGATAATTAGCAATGTAAATCATTTTATCCATTGATGTTGAGTACACACCCATACTCACCCACGAGGCCATGAGTGTACTCATAACCACCAATGCCCATTGAGTATAGGTGGGTATGTGGGTGTGTGTGGGTATGGGTATCCAATGCAGGGCTCTGATGGAGAAAGCCTTGAATTTTTTTTAATAAATGATGTTACTCATGTCAAAATGCAAGGATATATATATATATATATATATATATATATATATATATATATATATATATATATATATTAGTTTTGAATAAAAATCTCTTATATTTAAATAAAGTAAATGTAATGCATGAGAGTCCTACAATTTTTTTCGTGTAAACTTAGAAAGCAAAAAAAAGAAAAAAGAAAAAAAGCATATAATATTATTGAAATCATTTTCAATAGATAGAGTTAGGATTTATAAAGGATTATTCTTCACCAAGTTTGGAGAAGTCATTAGAGCAAACATTAAATTTTGATATTCTTTCTTCTTTGATGTACTTTTATTTTTCTTATTTGTTTTGTTGTGTGATTATACTTCCCAACACTAATATAAGAGCTATATTATTTGGTTTGACTGGGAGTTATGACGGACAAAATAAGAGACATGATTGAGAAGTTCAATGGTCACTTTATGGATGATGCAAATTAAAGATCTGCTTATTAGAAGAAGTTGCATCTGCCACTGGATGAAATCACCAAGAAGCCATAATTAATGACAATGGAGGAATGTGAGGTTTTTGACCGAGCAATCCTATATTTGATTCAGCTATCACTTTCCTAATATGTTGCTTTCAACATTGTAAATCAGAAAATTACGATTGATTTAAACTAAAATGTATGAGAAGTCATCTGCTTCAAATAAAACTTTTTTATGAAGTTATTCAACATGAAGATGGTTGACAATTGTTCAAAAGATGAATATTTGAATGATTTGAACACTTTAACCAACTAGTTATGCTATGTTGGCATCAAGTTTGATGGCAATGTGAGATAGTTTTGATGTTTTTATCTTCATTGCTAGATATCTAGGATGGGCTAGTTACTGTTGTGAGTAATTCTTCAATGAGTTTAAAGTTAAACTTTGAGAACATTATGGGGTTAGTGCTGAATAAAGAGGTTCACAAGAAGGCGAATGGTGAATGTTCAAATTTTACTATGAATGTTGAAACCAGAGGAGGGGATTTAAATCAAAATCCAAGTAAAGGAAAATCTAAATTAAGGAGAGAAAAATCTACTTTAGATATATTAAAAGTTATGCATTGAAATTGTGGAAAGAAGGGTGACACAAAGGAATGTATTATTTCAAAGAATGCTTGTGGTGTGAAACCCCTTAAGTAAAAGAAATTAAATTCTTAAACATCGAGGTACTTTTTCGTTGTAATAATTAAAATTTCATGAAGAAATTCCACAGCTAAGCATTTCCATCCTAGAAAAATCCTAAAGCCATTTGTTCATTCAACTAAAGCAGATAATATCTCAATAGTTAAGAGTTTAAGCTGTTACAAATGATATTAGAGCGATATAAGACCCAAAAGATGGGAACTAAATGCCATATAAAATATAGTGCTACATTATGGGAGCCACATCTTGAAATTGTATATGACAAAGTGCTACATGACAAGAGTCACCGCTTGAACTTGTAGGGGTCACCTCTAAAATCCTATATCATATATGACAATATTCATACAAGATTCATGAAAGGTGAAAATAAGGCTATGGTTATACCCGCGTGAATCAGTTGTGATAGAAGTGCAGGTATGCTAAAATTTTCTCGGTTCAAGTATGTTACAATGGTGCTACATAGATTAACATGATTGAGACAAAGTCAGTTTGCACTCCCTTAGATAGTCACTTTCAACTATCTAAAAAATAATGTTAAAAAGGTACTACACATATTCAACATAAATAAGACAAAGCCAATTTGCATTCCCTTAGGTAATCCCTAGATCTAAAGCACAACAATAATAGATGTAGATGAATCTGTATGCTTTAGCATTTGGAAGTTTGATATATACTATGATTTGTATGAGACCATATATAGTATATGTAGTAGGAGCTATCAGTAGATTTTTTTAATAGCTTAAGTAAACTTCATTGGGAGGTAATTAAATGGATTCTTAGGTATTTGAGACGATTAGTTGATAAAGCTATTTGCTTTGGATCTATAGGAATTTAACTACAAGACTATGTAGATTCTGACCTTGTTGGAGATCGATATCTATAGTAGGAGTACAATAGGTTGTCTTCACTTTAGGAGACAAAACAATAATGAGTTGGATTTTAAAGTTATTAAAGATTATTGTTCTCTCAAACACAAAAGCAAAATAAATTACTAATATTGAGGATAGGAAGGAGATGATATGGTTATAAGGTTTTATCGTAGAACTTGGTAAAGGTCAAAAGCATGAGCACGTAGTGATAGTATAAGTTATGGTCATCTAGCTATGAATGCTACACTACATGCCAGACAATGCTATCCATCTTCAATATCATTATATCATATCATTCCTGAATCATGGTCAATGATCTTTGGAGAAGATACACATGACCCAAAATCCTACAAACATATTAACAAAAATGGTGATAATTAATAAACTGAAGATATGTGTAGCTTTAGTTTGTTTTCATGAAGGCTAAGGGACGGGATTAAGCCACGATTTATGTAATAGGATTAATGCTATAAATCATGAGAATGTTTGATCACTATTGGTTTCTAAGTGGGAGAATGTAAGTTTTGTGTGGAACTTGGTTGTGTCGATTAATCGGGTTGTACTGTTGACTTAGACATCAATTTCATCAGTCAAACTTGTTGGAGCACTACATTGATGCATTCTCAGGCTGGAGATAACGAGTGGAGCGGTGCGGCATTCCAATCCTTGGGGGTGCAGTGCTGCGAGTTGGGTTGAGCAATTTTTCTTTCCTCTTCTTTTTATTTTGCTTGAAGAGTCACGCCCTTTGGATATTCCATCCGTAGATTGCCGTGTGTATGAAGTAAAGAGAGACAAAGAGAGAATGTGGGAAGAGAGAGATATACAATTTCTCTCAATTTTTTTGTAGTGAATTTTTTGGTATGGTTTGACTCTGCAGTTTTTTTTCCAATTTTATATTTTTTCACATTAAATCTTGGTATTCTTTCTTCTTCATTGCACTTTTATTTTTTCATGTTTATTTTTCTCTGTGATTATACTTCTTAGCAATTTCATTACGACATTTCGTTTCATCATCTCAGCATCGGTTATAGGATCGATCCAAGCATTTTTTGAAGTCCTCCATGACCTTTATATCCTACCTTTTTACCTCATTCAAGTTGAACCACCCCTACTATGATGCCCACTAAAAAAGTGTAATGTTACGCTTATTCAAATTGACACAGTCCGACAAGTTATACATGTAGAACTTTTGCATTATTCCCTGCATGTGTTTGTGATTGTTTTATCATGAAATCTATTCTAAAGTGGGTTCCAATAGTGTGTGCCTTAATAAAAAATCTAAAATTTTTTCTTGGGAGCACTACAAAGCTACGTCAATAAGCTCTTTCTTTTTGGAAAATGAGGGGAACATGCAACCCGGGTGGGTCACTGCATGGTTGAGCGGCGTAGCTCTAAGTAATTTTTTAATAAAAATATAATTTTCCTTTTTTTTTAAGAAGGAAATATATTGATAAAAATAACGGTTACAGCATATGAAGACAAAGACAACTAAGAAAGCAAAGATAAAGCGGAGGAATACAATAAAAGATCGGGCTCAGCAAACGGCCAAGACTTCCAGCATCCATGGAGCCTCGCACGGACCATCCAGTAAGGTGGAAAACGAACACCGACCCGAGAGCCACACCAAAGGTTGTCACAGCTAAACACCAGGGACGCGAGCCTCGACCACATCATTGCCCATATACTGTCGCACCCGCCGATAGAACAGAATGAAATCACATGAAAACCACTAGATAGAGAAAATTAGCGCCTACGGCGGCCTCTGCCGCGAAATCTCCCCCGAGAAGCAACATTTAAACTAGGTCCCGCACGAACTAGAGTGAAATCATTTCCAGGGTCCGAGCCCCCACAAAATTCCGGAGAAGCCAAACCACCTTCTGAAAAATCAGATACAAATTCACCGTCCGACGATTCGTTCAACCAGTTAAAGTGATTCCTAATATCCAAACCAGACGAGTCCCCAACCTGATTTGCCATAAAATTCGAATCCACTAAATTCACAGGAACTTCAATTAAAGCATTGCTAACTGGATTGCCTACAGCCACAGTATTAACCCGAGCAGTGACCAAAGGTGCAACATTAACGATATTCGACGAGTGAACCGGCACAGGAATCACACTCGGAATTGGTATAGTAGGAGGAAAAAAAAGAGTAGCATTTGGGGATAAAACAGCATTAGTCCCGCCAGCCTCCATTCCACCAGAAACCACAATAGCTAAAATAGACTCCCCCAGATCAGACACGTGCTCACACAAATCAATTTGAACATCATTAATAGGAACAAAAATAGGTTCAGCCGATAAAGGAACAACATGAGACACCATAGCATTCGTATTAGGAGGGCACGCATCCACACCAGGACACACAGCATCATTAAGAACCTCCACCGCAACAGATACCCCCCCCCCCCCACCACCACAAATAGGGGAAGCAGACGGCTCAACAGCGTGAACATTCTCAGGAATGACAACAACATCCAACAACTCACCCTCCAAAGAAGTCTTAGAAACACCCTCAGCAACTATACTAACAGGCGCTAAAGAAGGATTGGGAAAATTTTGAATCACAGGAGCACCAGGTTTGTAGTTACCCTGAACATGTCCGATACACTTACAGCCATCGCAGAATTGAGGAAACTCATCAAAAACAACCTCTTGAGTATAACCTAAAGCTTCAGAACCTAACCAAACAAGTTTAGGATAGGATTTGGTTATATCAAGTTCAACTAACACGCGGGCAATGGAAGGGCGGGAACCTACAGCCGAAGCTGCGTCAATCTTCAGAGGCTTACCAAACAAACCGCCAAGCCCAAACAAAATACGAGGTGAAAAAAAATGAGGGCGCAACCGAGGAAATGAAACCCATATTGGAATAACAGGCGATTCAACTGCAATATCCAGGTTTGGTGACCACTTCGTCAACTTCATAAAGCAATTAAACACTAGATAAGAGCGGTGACAGAACACCCTATAGTAGTCAAGATCGTTGGCAAGCTTTATCAAGATATGTGAAGAATCCAAAACCGTTACAGAGAACTCACTTTTCAACTTCAAATTGAAAAAAAATTTGCGGATAGAATCAAGAGGGGGTCTTTTAGAAGGAAAGAAACCAACAAGGGAAAACTGAAAAGGGGCAGCGAGCTCTTGAATTTCTAGGTCGGAAACCCATAAAGATGGTATACCACGAAAGGTAGAAGCACACAAATTCGGAAAGGAAGGTTTAGGACCAGCAAGAGCTTCAATAAAAGAACGCGAATGGGAAACTCCACCAAAAAATCCGGGGTCCCGAAGCTTCACAGCTGCCATACCGGTGCGGCCGACCAAAAAAAAAACGAAAAAACCAGAAAGAACTAGCCACACTAAAAGAAAAAGGCAGAGAAGGAGAATCTTCCCTGGAGAAAGATGGCCACCGGAGAGAAAGCTCCCGCCGAGCGGGCGAAGACGCCCGGAGCCACGAGCCCTAGCAGAGCGGCTAGGGCGAAAAAAATCGCGAGAGGACTTTGATTATTTTTTTATATAATTTTCCTTTAAATAACCTCATTTGCGAAATCCCTTCCCCCAAAGTGTTGCCATCTTAGAGAAAGAAAGGGAGGGAATTCTAGAGAGAAAAAGTCTACATCATGTGAGTCCGGTCCATTTTTTGTTGTGAGTCCATTTTGAGTCCATTTTGCTTATTTTAGTTTTTAATAATAAGAAAATTTTGGGATAGGCTTTCTGATTAAAACTATAATTTGTAGCATAACAACATATAATAATTTTATACCTACTAAACTTTAATAGTTTGCATGTTGCACTATTTTTATTAGTTTAGAAAATAATTTTGACCCCATAAAATAATATGGTAATATATATTGAAAGCTTCAAATTAGGGTTCTGAATAGCCCTTGCTAATCTGATAAAATTTTGAAACTTTGAAATTATGCTAATTGATTTAAATTGTTAGTTACCAATAGATCACTCTATAATATTTTGCAATTTACTTTAATTACATTTTTATTTTAATGTAATTATATGTGCTTATCTGTTTGAAGTGTGAGATTTGAAATATGAGATTCTAAGGGAATCTGATAATGAAGAAAGTTTTGTTGTGTTGAATATAAATGGAGTCATAAGAGCCTAAATATTTGAATAACTGATGTGTTAAGCATTAAGGAGTCATAAGGATCTGTTTTCTGACATGCTTGCACAAAAATTCATAAGTGCTTGAATTTTAATATCTATTTTTGATGAGAGGTATAAGTGCTTGAGAAAAATCTATTAATTACACTTGATATTTGAAGAACTTATTTTTTACTTTCAATGCCAAGCCTATTTGATCTTTTGTTATCTGCTAGCATTAGTATGATCAATTCAATAGGCTGCTCATAATTGATAAATTTACTATATGCATAATGGGTTAATTATTGAATATTTAAATCGATGGGTATGACCTTCTAAGTTCTGCTGAGTTGTGTTGGCTAATATTTATTTCTGTAATTTATTTTAGGTCAAGGAAAGAGTAAGGAGCCAGTAGCTCTTCTGAGTTTGGTTAGACATATATATATTTTTTTAATTTTGTATAGTCATGACTATTATTTGCTCTATTTTATTTTGAGCATGTAGCAATGCACTGTAGTGTATAATATACATTTTGAAGATGAATGAAATAGAAAGAACTTTGTGGATGCGTGTAGTTTTTTTGTTGTGTTATGGATAATCTTTAATAGCTTTGTCGTTTGCTTAAAATTAAAAAAGTTTGGAAGGTCTCTAAAACATAGATCTTGGGTTTGGTCAGTTACCATTCAACATTATATGACTTGCTATGTCCATGATTCATATTGATTAGGGTTGTGACACCTACTTCTATGCGAGGATAAATCATGTTAATCTTTATAATACGAACTTGTGGTTTAAACCAATAAATCAATTTTAGTGTAGGATATGTAGGGCCAATAATAGTTATTGCAACAATAGAAGCAATAGAAGAATAACCGTTTTTTTAATGCAATATGAGATTAGTCTTATATAATTTTGCATAATTTTATCTTTAGCTCTCTTAATCACCCTATGTTGATTCATTTTATTGTCAACATGTTTTGATTCATTTCATTTTGTCCATACAAACTACATGATAATAGTTGGAATGAAGGTTCTAATGTGATATTTCAAAGTCACCGTTGTAAATGGGAAGCATGATACAAAAAAGTAATTGATTGTTTGAGTATTTGTGTAGTGATTGGCATTGAATAATTGTGCTTAATTCATCACGCGCTTGTTGGAGATTAAGCTTTCGTTTGGGGCGACTTTCTTACTGCTTCTTAAAACGGCTTTTTAGTATAAAAATTAAAATTTTTTAACTAAAAGGTTGTTTAATTTTAAGAAGTAGCAAGAAAGCCGATCCAAACAAAGCCTAATTTAAGGCTTCGTTTGGGACGACTTAGCAACTTTTTAGTTCAAAAATTTGTTGAATTAATTTTTTTTTTACAAGAAAGTTGCTTCAGAAAACAGTAAGAAAGCTATCTCAAACAAAACCTAAAAATCATGATGGGTCAAGTTCGAACATTCATCCTGCCAATATATATATATATATATATATATATATATATATATATATATATATATATATATATATATATATATATATATATATATATATATATATATATATATATATATATATATATATATATATATATATATATATATGATGCTGATCAATGTAAGTGTGCCTTGCATCTTGTCATTGTCTTTATTTAAGAATATAAAAATTATTATTAAGTCTTATATATAATTCTTTAGAGTTTTTTATAATTATAATAGCATATATATGCTAGCTGATCAAAGTTAGTGTGTTTTGCATCATATCCGTGCCTTTATTTAGGGATATTAAAAAATATTATTAAGCCTTAATATCAAGTATTAAATATTGTCAAAGAATTTATTCAATAATATCAAGTACACTAGGGGTGTCAACTTTTGACACGACACGAAAATCCGACCCGGACCCGACCCGGAAAATCCGGGTTGAACCCGACCCGATTTCAAAACGGGGTCGGGTTCGGGTTCCAGAAATCGACCCGTTTCAAAAACGGGTCGGGTTCGGGTTGACCCGGCGGGTTGCCGGGTCAACCCGCCAACCCGTTTAGTTTAAAAAATTTTTGAAATCCCGCCCTGCCCGCTGCCCCCGCCCCCTGCCCGCTGCCCCGCTGCCACGCCCCGCTGCCCGCCCCGCTGCCCAGCCCCGCTGCCCCGCTGCCCAGCCCCGCTGCCCGCCGCTGCTGCCCCGCTGCCCCCGCCGCGTGCCGCGCGCTGCCGCGAGCGCTGCCGCGTGCTGCCGCGCGCTGCCGCCGTCGCCTGCTGCCGCGAGCTGCCGCGCGGTTCCGGGTCATGTCGGGTCAACCCGGCAACCCGCCGGGTCGGGTCCGGGTTCGAATTTTCGACCCGTTTCTCTACCCGGGTCGGGTTAGGGTCGACCCGTTTTCCACCCGGGTCAGTTCGAGTTCGACCCGAACCCGACCCGTGACCCGAAATTGACACCCCTAAAGTACACCCTCTCTCTTTCTTCATTCACAAAATTTGGATCTTTGGAAGATTTTGCTAAAAAAAGAAGATATTGAAGATGGCTAATCTAAGATGAACACACATATTATTTTATGTGTATATTGCTTAGTGGATTAAGTGTAAATAGGGGTGTCAAATTTGATACGACTTGAAAATTCGATCCGAACACGATCCGAAATTTCAAATTTGCATCAGCCTGTTTGGAAAATGAGCAAGTTCAGGTTTTAAAACTTTACCAAATCGCAAATTCATGTCGGATTTGAGTCAACCGAAAAACTCGAAATTGACCTGTTTTTCATGCAGTCGTGCTCGCGGTCGTCTGCTCGTCCTCACAGTTGCATTCCGTCAGTCCGTCACGATCATCGTCGACTCGTCGTGCTCGCCCGCACAATAGCTTGCCCGCCAGCCTGAATGCCCCCTTCCCCACTCGTCTTCTTTAATTTTAAAAGAAAAATTAATAAAGATAATGACTTAGATGAAATTAGAGGCTCTTTCTTAAAAGAATTATAAATATAATTGATGTTAAAAGGAGTTTTAACTACTATTGACCTAGAACGTACAAACGAGTAGTGGTGAAGTTTAGCAGTAACAAATTTAATTACACATTAAATTTGAAGTAATTATTCTTGGTGGGATGAAGGAATAATTTCATAGAAGTGCTTGCTAGTTAGAATGTTAATGCTGAACCAAGAATGGAACGGTGGTTAAGATTAAGCTTCGTTCAAGACATTTTTTAAATTATTTTTTAAAGCAATTTTTTATTATAAAAATTTTAGACTTTATTTGAGACGGTTGTTTTCTTACTGTTTCTTGAAGCAGCTTTTTAGTATAAAAAATATTTGTACTAGAAAGCTGCTTCAATAAGCAGTAAGAAAGCCGTCCCAAATGAAGCCTCAATTTTATACTAAAAAATTAGTTTAATTAGCAATAAAAAAGTCATCCCAAATAATACCTAAAGAACCAACAGAAAATCATCCCAAATGAAGGTTTGGGTTCCTTTGGGACGACTTTCTTATTGCTTCTTAAAGCAACTTTTTAGTACAAAATTTTTAATTTTTATACTAAAAAGTTGCTTTAAAAAGCAAAGAAAATAGTCTCAAATAAAGCCTTAGACTTCATTTCAGACTATTTTCTTATTATTTTCAAAAATATTTTTAGTAAATAAATTTTTGAATTAAAAAATTTTATATAAAAAAATTAATTTAATGAGCAGTAAAAAACATGTCCTAAATCAAGCCTTATGTGAGGTATACATGACATTCCATTCTCCTAACATTCTCCACTTCAGTAAATATGATGATGTGAGAGATGGTGCGATTTTCTTTTTGGTGAGCATAATTGTCACTTTTGATTGCTTCTTATATCATATATGCAATCTTAAACACATCCATTGGTTTTAAAAAAGTGGCCACAGGGAAACATGCGTGCCTTATCGAGGGAGACATTATTACGTATTCCGGGATTATCAGGACGTACCACGTCATCCGATGCACAACGATATACAATATTTTGAGATAGCTTTAAGAAAACAAATATTTAATTCTTTTAAAAAGAATAAAATTATAATATTACATCAATTTTAATGCTTCGTTTAAAAAGGTGGCTGTAATTTTTATAAAGATGATTGAGAAGCTATTCTGAAAAAAATAATTATTTTGAAAGCTATTATGAGTATTATAAATATATTCTTTTTTTTTTTTAATAAACAACAACTTTCTTATCTTCCTCTTAAATTAACAATATCTAGTTACAAAAAAATAATTTTCCACAGTAAAAACAGCAATAAAAAAATAACAGCCTAACAAAAATCTGATTACAATTAAAAAAATAAAATAATTACAAAGCTACTCAAATAGATCCTCAAACTTTATTATTATTATTATTATTAATTTTGAGAGCCGTTAACTGTCAATAGGAGGAAAATGGAACCAATGAAATAGCCGTTAACTGTCCATACGACATAATAATTTGATTCGGGTGGGACACGCAACGCAATTTGTATATAATTTTGAGTTTATCTGTTCAGGGCTTGAGTTGAGTCCTAATCAGCGCTTTAAAAGATCAAAAGGAATTTGGTTTAGGTTTTATTTGGCTTAGTCTTTGTTTTTATATGTAATAAGCTGAATTGTTGCATGTATATACACACACTCACTATGATAGGTGAGCCCGGCAAGCTCGAGGGGGTTGGTGGTGATGGGTGGATGCTGATGGTGGAAAAATTATTCTGTGCGGACACTAAATAACATCCGGAGATCAATCAGAACGTGTCACATCACTTTTTTGCTCAGTACCGGTGCTCGATACTAGGGGTGTCAATATTTTGTCACGACCCGAAACCTGACTCGAACGCGACCCGAAACTTTCGGGTTAGGGTCAACCCGAAAGTCATAATTTTAGTTTTATTAAAATAAATAATTCTTATTTTATTAAAAACATAATTTTATTTTTTATATTATATGTCATAAACAATAACTGTTTGTTCATATTTATTAGATTATTCGTTAAATTTTTTTATGAATAACCTTATAAGAAGAATTACTTTTTGAGCTCATTTGTTCGTGACCAGGTTCAAAAATACTCGTTAAATGCGATCATGAGTCGACTCTATGATAATTATTTGTTAGTAGCCTGAATAAAACTCGTTTGTTTAAAATTCAATAAGCATGAAACAAACTGAACATCATTCAAACAGTTGCATTTATCATTTTAAATAAACACAAACATAAAAATTTGAATTGAGTTCAAAATGATCTTCAAAAAGCTAATAATAAACGAGCTCAAACATAAAGAATCACCTGTGACCTGCCTGTCTTAGAAGAAATTATAATTTGAGGAGACCGGACACAAAGAGCCGTTCAATTTTGTCTCTGTGAACAATCAAAACACAATAAAAGTATAGTGATGAACAATAACTATGTTTTTACTGGTCACAGAGATAAAACTGAACGATTTTTTGTGTTTAATTTTCACACATAATAATCTCTCTCCATCTAAGCCCGATTAGTTTACAGCCCTATCTCTACCTATCCTTTTAAAATCTTTTTTAGCTTCTTTTGTTTTATGCTTTTTTTACATATTGCATTTGCTTTTTTTTTTTTGTGGGTTTTCTCACACTCCTTTTATTAATTATTATAAAATGAATATGATTTGACTGAATTAAAAGAAAAGGAATATGAGAGTGAGCAAGCTTTATTCGCCAATATGTTTAAAATAATATATATTTTTAAAAGAAATATTTTTATTCTGAAGTCCGGGGTCATCATACAAATAGTGCTAAAAATTTAAGCTTCATTTTAGATAATTTTTTTTAATTATTTTTTAAAACAAAAATTTATTGATATAAAGCTTTACCCTAGGGCCGAGCTAGCCAACCTTGATCTTACTGGCTTTCTTAAGATCAGAATTCAGATTGCAAACAATTGGAGGCTTAGAGTTGGACATGGATTGCAGGCGTTGGGGAACGACCTGAAAAAGATTTGTGGTTGCGGCTCTAATTATTCGAACACAAAATATTTCTTACGTTGGATCTAGACATGACTGGCATGCACTGGTGAACGTTTGCGGCTGTGGGTCTAAAAATTTCTGCCTGCTTTTTGCAGACTTTTTTTTTTCTTTGCTGGGCAAATTAGGATCGGGTGGGGAAATAACTAAAATACCCTCACATGAGCACAGGTCCGCCTTGGCTTGATTGAAAGCTTCCAAATGAAGCCTTAGATAGTGAGATTTGATTTGATGAGCCCGATAAATATTCATGCAAGTCTGAGTGACGGTAATTATTTTGGAAACAAGTTTCAGTCAAATATATTCTTATATACTTTTGCATTAAAATCAGCTCACTTTGATCTTTTGGTGCAACCAAAAGTCAAATATATTCTTATATGCTTTTGTGTATGTAATGTTATTGCGTGAATTTGACTTAATTGATCTAAATGTTTCAAATAGAGACTTTGCATTAAATAAGTTAATTTTATTATATATATATATATTCATAATTCTATTTTTTTTCGAGCAAAAAATAGTTTTATTCCATTAGCAAAAAAAGGAAAAACAAGCAGAGGTCCAAAGAAGACAGAATCAGGAAACTACAAGTCTGAGACCAGCAATATAAACGACAGATGCAAGGATATCTGAAAAAATAATAAAACCAAGGATAGAAATAAAGAAGGGCATAAAGCCTGTCAGACTCAGAAGCGTCACCCAATTACCACCCATTTGTTGCATAAAATGAAGTAGCAAGAAGACCCAAGAAGCACGAGTAATTATTGTGTCCGGACACCGAATACATCCAGAGACGAATAACAAAATACCATGTCACTCAAGTGCTCGGTACCGCGCTTGGTACACTCGGTATGCTCGATATTTTATCCGGAATAATTTTTCTAAGAAGCACAAGAAGGCCAGAACAAATGAGCTTTCATAAAGGTTGCCAAATTAAGCCAGGGACATGCAAGAGGTGGGAAGGAACATATTCTTAATTCTACATGCCATTTATTATCCTTCAATAGGATTAAACTATTAGTTAACACAATTAAATATAAAATTAAAATAATATATGCCATTTACTATATTGACGAATAATTTAATTATATTTATCTTTTAAAATTAATTATATTTTCTAATAATATAATTATATTGAAGGATAATAGATGATGTGTGAAATGAAGAACTCATATGTTAAAATTAGCTTTAGTTTATATAACTTGACAAACTTTTTTTAAATGATTAAACTTTAACAGCACTTTTTGATAATTATTGCTTATAAAAATACAATTTACAGTTACATTTTTTTTTTCAATGGAAAAAATTATCTTAATCACAAATACTTTTAAACCACAAAAATTGTCACATCATTTTTTTTTTGATAAAATTTGAATGAAAATAAAGAAAAATAGAGGAACTAAAATAGAAGAAAATTTTAGATCATATATAATATTCTGATTTAATTTTTTTTAACCCAAAAAGGCCTCCAAGTTAATCTAGAAAATTATACCAGTCCAAAACAGCCATAGAGCTCGCTCATGCTCCCAAGAGCAACAATACAGGAGGAAAGAGAATCCTAATGAGCTGAAAAATCAAACCACATAATAAAGTGTAAGTCAAAATACAAAAGAAGCATTTGTAAAGATCTGAACTCAGGAGGCTACGCATACACACCCCCAAGCCAAGCAAAGGCCTTCCATTGTAGGATGTAAACTAGAAGCATCAAGCCACAAATCCCAAGCCGCAAAATGACCACCAATGTTGCCAACAAGCAAGGCCCAAGACGTAGCACACCAAAGCCTTATTATCATTGCCTGGAATAAACCACTAGCCATAAGAAAACCATCGGCAAAGCAGACCATTGTGGGTCTCCGAAAGGATACTGCTTATGGGGTTCAAATGCAAAGAGTACGATCACACTATCCCGTAGGACAAAATGATCGTAGGCCTTTATACTCGACATAAGCAGGCCAATGGAAGAGCAGATGGAGTTATACATACGATTATCCATGGAGGATACCGGCTTTCACCTACCAACCTCGATGGATAATAATATACATAACCCAAAAGTTCACAAGATTTCCCCCATTCGATACATCAACTCGAATGGGGTTTATTTTATTGTGGGAATCGATTTCCTACGGGCGCAAACCCCCATAGTTAATTACATCCTAAGCCTTGACTTAGGAAAACTCTCGATTAAGGGCGATGCATTATTCACTTTTTAATTTGGTGCACATAAAAAGTTCCTAAATTTTATTCCAAAGAGTCTCTTCTATTTATCTTTAATAATGATTAGACATTTTTGAATTGATAAAGATATGATTAAAATTTTGAGTTTAAAATATCAAAGATCGAATTGCTACCCTAAGAGAAATGACAGACTCAAAACACACTAGAAGTGAAAGGACGCACTGAGGGGTGTACAACCTAGGCTTATGCTTACCTGGAGTGAGCTGCCAGCTAACATCCTAAACACAATCAATCGCTCTATATGTACACGAGATAGGAAATCTCTATCTTAAGAAATTAATGATATGTAGTTCAAAAGGGTTTCAATCAGGGACTCTACAATATGCAACAGAGTACACCTAACGCTGTATGATGCATGAAACAGACACAAAATATCTCTAAGTCTACTGATGTAATGTATGCATGTGAGTGAAGTGCAATGCGAAGTAAGGTGTGTAACAACAAATGCATGCATGACATCCATAGTACAGAAAAAAATAAATAAGCACACTAGATACCCTCTAGGCAAGGTATCTATACAGAAAACCATCCTAGCGATGCCTACTTCGTGTGGGAAAAACAACGATGCCCAATGGCACAAATAGGTGGCCTACTCTACAGGCCTAAATGACCCTAATGGTCTCTAAGGCTCATAGAAAGTTTGGGGGGGGGGGGGGGGGGGGGTATCATACCCAAAACTAGAAGGCCAAAATCCTAGCGATGCCCACTTCGTGTGGGAAAACAACGATGCCCAATGGCATAAATGAGTGGCCTACTCTACAAGACTAAATGACCCTAACGGTCTTTAGGGCTCATAGAAAGGGGGCAAGCTTTGACCTATAGGGCCAAAGCTTCATGAGTGAACTAATCTAAGGCTGGCTACCTAAATTTGTTAGAATACCTACTAACAAACAGTGTGTGATGTGAAGCATTTTTGATATTTAATTAGGAGTTTATTAGTTGCAGAAATTATACCTGAATGTATGTGGCGCTGCCACTTAATAGCTCCAAGCAGGTAAATGATCTCAAATTGTGGCGCTGCCACTTAAAAGCTTATAAGCAAATTGTCCCGTTTAGTTCCCGATCATTAAGCTCCAATGTACCTCGCAAGAAAAGATAACAGAGAAATATATATATGAGCGTATATGCAATTCAGAACAGAAATGCATGTAAATATAAGAAAATATAACTGACAGGAAATATAAAAATTGCATCTATAGAACATGCACACGTAGTAAACACTGAACAACAAAAGAAAGACATTGGCCTAACCTGAAGCTAGTAGTCATGTCCTAGCAAATCAATCTAAATTTGTGTAGGTTGTGTAGTTTTGGATGGGTCCTATGTAGGGAAGTTTAATTATAGTTGCTTTCATTTGATTGGTTAAAGGGCAAAAGAGGGATTTTAGTTTAAGTCTAAATATTAGTACTTTAGGATTGATTTTAGAGATTTTATTTTAGGATTTTGATTGAATTATTCAATGGTTATAAATTAGAAAGAAAGATGAATTAGGTGGTTTATTATCAATTAAGGGGTTAAATTAATTAGGTTTGCTATCAACTGGTTCGTGGCGTTGTGCCACCAGGCTCGAGGAACCAGGCCTCCTTAGGACACTTAGCCCCGCAGCCCGGAGTAGTCCATCCTAAATACCAAGTTGATATAGTTATATTAAGAGGTTTGTTGATTGATTTTAAGATATTAGCTTAATGCTTGATTGAGTTTTAGGTGAATTAGTGAATTTTGAGTTTTAGAAGACTTTTAACTTAATGAGTTTTAGTTTATGTTCACTTTCCTAACTCAATCTACTGTTGACCTCATTTTTGTATGAGGTCATTAAGGATCCATCCAGATTCCAGATCAATCCTGACCCAAGTCAATCTAGATCTAAATTCAATTCAAGCCTACATGAAAATCCAAAATCCAACCCAGTTCAGAACTCAAACTCCGATTCAGATATTGATCTTACCTATGAGTTAGCTCTGATCCTATCCAGTCATTAATGATCACCCAAATGATTATAGATGATTTGGATACTCAAACTTAATTAATCAAACTCAAAATCCAGATCAATTCCGAAATCCGGACTCAAATCCAAAGTCCAGAAGCCTTGTCCTAAAGGCCCTTTTTAATGTAATTTTAAACACTTCAAAACCCTATCAAATGACCTATGATTCAGGGTCTATCAGTTTCATACTGATGGGACATGTCTCTAGAGGCTACCCTCCAAATTTGAGCTTCGTTTGAGGTCTCTAACCCCATAATCTAAATCAAAATTCAAAGGCTGTAAAACCTTCAAATATTTACAGCTCATGCCACTGGACTTGCCATTAAGAAGATTTTGATCCTAAAGCTTTCTCCAAAGTCTCTAGTCACCTCCAGACCCTTGATTATGATTCATTGAACATTAAACTGCATTTTTCTAGACCTATTTTGACCCCTAGTTGACCAGGGGTCAAAATGACCAAAATACCCCTATGGGATTCAAATAGGGATTTTAAACCAAATGAACTCCGAATTGAACGCAACCATCTCCAGCAAGTTTTAAATGTCATTTCAAACCTGTTGGACCCATCCCTAACCCCTAGGTCAACCTCGTTGCTAAGTCAACAGGTTTGACCCAAGAGGCCCTTTAAGGGTCCAAACAGGTGTTTTGACCTAAATGACCCATTTAAACCCTGGAACCACCTCTACCAGACTCCAAATATTGTATTAAACCTGTCTAGACTAGACCCACACTTTGGTTCAACCTGGTTGACCCAGTCAACCTAGTTTGACCAAATCAGCCCTTAAGCCCTTACACTTTGAATTAAATCCCAAATGCACCCAGATATTTGTCAAACCCTCTCTAGTTTTTTTTTTAAATCAATCCCCTAAATGACCTTGGCTGCCACCTCACCTTTTGTTGACCAGTTGATTGGTCAACATGGTAAATAAGGCTATGTAAGAGGCTTAAATCCTCAAATGGGCTTGACCCAAACTAGCCCATCCCATATTAAATAATTCTAACAATTCCAAAGTACTTCTCACCTGCCACCTCAGCACCCCTTGACCCATTGACTGGTCAAATAGTCAATGGGTGGTCAAATGAGCCCCTTAAGAGCCTTAATTAAACCCTTAGAATTAATCCTCCCTAATCTAAACTCTTCCAGCTGTTAAGACATCCTCTAGAAGCTTCCTAGAACTCATCACAGCCCTTGAATGGAGATCAAATGATCCTTATCAATTCTACATGCTTGCATTAGGAAAAAAGACATTTTTCATCATGGCATGTCCTTTGATTCCCTGCACTTATCCACTCTTGGGACACATGTTAGCATCACAATAACTCCCTCAGTCAATCACAACCACCCATTTGTTTTAGGAATAATTCAAGAGGACAACCACACATAGCTATTATAGCCCTAAAAACTCTCAAAAACATTCTCCAGGTCTTCCCCTAGTATTTCCAAGCCTTCTCCCATCGAATCCAAGTCTCCAAAGCCTTGTTTGGTGAAGAGAGAGAAGTTTAGAGAGAGAATAAGGAAATTCCATATTAACGTCCAATCCAGCAAGATCCAGCTCCTGAGATCTTCTACAGAGTTGAAGAGGATCTTAGCAGCTTTCCAACAAGCCCAAGAATACAAAATTCTGATGGTTGGATTGTAAGTTATTCCCATTTAAAATTTAAATTTTAATTTGAAATTGTAGCAAATCTACAATGCATGGAGCCTCCAAACTTCAAGTATTGTTAGATTATGTTGCCCTTTAGCTACAGTTCAAATGTCATGCAATTTTGTTTAAAAGTATTTTATGGGCATTTAAAAAATTCAAACTCTAGTTAACCAGAATCGTCCGATCGCGCCTTTAGCTCGATCGGACGACCTAGAAACGGCCACGTGGCCTCTCCTGAACATGGCGTCTTCCCTTGGATTTGAACCCGCGCTGTTTCAAATCGCGGGTGATGACGTGGCGCAATCTGGACCGTCCATGCTACCCGCGGTCAATCGGACGGCTGATCTAGCCATCTGACGTGGTTAAGTGGCGAGCCCCAGCCCGCCACGTGGCATAATCCTATTGGACGCCACCGATCCAACACCAATCATTGGCGCCGGCGGTCAATTTGACCCAAAAAATTATAAAAAATGCCCAAAGTTTTCAAAATTCATAGAAAATCGAATTGTTCACCAAATTGGACATTCTTGAGCTCGTTGGAAAGGTAATTACATGTAGTATTTACTAAAATTAAATTCAAGTTTATTTGACCTCTGTATTGTAAGTTATTGGCATTTATGTGAATTATGTGTTTTGTAATTTTCTCACAATACAGTGCTCAAATGAAGTCCAAATTTTGGTGAAAGATTATTGGGTATCTTAGGCATATTTACTATTTTTTCTAGGGTCAGATACCCAATGAATTTCTATGATGTGAATTTTCAAGCTGAAGGGTCCATTTTGGACCCTAAATTTTGAAAATTCATAACTCTTTAGGTTCTCAGTGTTTTGCTGTGAAATTACTGTGGTGTAGATGCATTTATGCCAGGGTTAGACACACTAAATTTCAATTCAATTGGAATAGTAGAGATACTTAGGGAAAATATTTAAGAAAATGTTTAGAAATTTTAGAAAATTGCTAGGGCATTGTACACACACCCAATTGGGGTGAAACTTGAACACAGTAAACATAGTGACATTTTACACCTTAGGTTCAAATTTCACCAAATTTGGAGCTCATTAGGTATGAAAATTAAGCTAATAAAAAATCAGCCTCATTAATGACTTTGAAGCTTCCAAAAATTGTAATAAATCATTTTTAAATCTAAAAAATATAAATAATACCTTGAACGGACCAAAAACTAACCTTTAATTAAAGAAAATTAATACCAATTAAATTTGACATCAAATCTGATCTTAATCTAATTTTAAGTAAAATTGAATATTTAATTAATTTAATTAATTAATAATAATTAAAAATTTCAAAATTTTCCCAAACACTTGGGAATCTCTTCTTGGATCATTCCTGACCTTTGGAGTTGATTTCAAGGAGTTTAGAATTCATTTGGAGCAAAATTAAGAAAACCCTTCTAATTAAACAATTGTAAAAATTCAATAAATACATTAAACTTTGAAAAATCATAACTAACTCTAGAAAACTCCAAATTGACCAAACTTACTTGCATTTAATTCATAATAATGTCTAATATTTACTAAAAATATTAAAATTCCAGAAAATTTTTAAGTACAATAAGTCAACAAATTGGTCAAACCAAGGTCAAATTAGGTCAAATCTTCGAACCTTCATAACTAATTGTAGAAAAATCCAATTTTAATGTACTTACAGTCTAACTGATTTTATTAAAGTCTAGTATTTTAATAAAATACTATTTTTTTTAGAAAACACTCTTAATTGAAAAGTCTATTTTTGACCCCTTGATTAAATGATTAGAATAATCCAGAAAATTCCTAAAAACTCAAAATCGCTCTAAAACTCCAGAAATCATTAATCAACCTTAAAATCAATTTCAAATCATTAATACTTAAACTTAAATATAAATCTTCCCTTAAGCCTTTCAACCAATCAAAACTTCAAACAACTTTAACAATTTGCCCTACATAGGACATATCCAAACCACACGGCCTACCTCACACACTTTAGATGGTTTGCTAGGACAATCAACTCTAGTTTTAGGCTAGGCCGGTGTTTACTTTTCTGCTGTGTGCCGGGTTTTTTGAGCTTTTACTGCATGCTTGTTGCTAGCTTAGAATTGATGTGTTTGTTTACTTACTTTTCTGCACTCTGTATTGTGAGTAATTGAGCATTTTAAATTTCAAATATTAACTACTTGGGATTGATTATATCTGCTTGAGATTAAATATTAACTGCTTGGGATTATTTATATAAATATTGGCTATTAGGATAACCCTGTAGGATCGAGTCTAGATTTTTCAATTTTGCTTAATGTAATTTGATATAATTTGAGTTGTATTTAAAGTGATTTGAGTTGGGATATTTAGATCCAACTTGAATTCCAAAAAGGAGAAGACGTCCCTAAAGGGGAGAGTTTTCATCCATTTGGAAGATCAAGTTTGGATGCTCTTCAAATATCCAAAGAGGAAAGATAACACCCCGTTCAAGGGGGAGTTTCTTTCCATTTGGATATCCAGAACCGACGAATCAAGATGTTCGTGAGAAGACGAAGAAATGGACGACGAGAAGAATTCCAAATCTCAAAGCCACTTGAGTCCTAGGTTTAGAACCCGAGTTGTTGTCAGTGGTGCCCGGCCACTTTACTTTCTGCAGCCCTGGTTTGTAATAAGCAAGGCAACTTTGCCTATGGATTTTTAATTTGAATATTAATTTAATTAATTTGATTGATGTGATTGCGTATAAAATTACCTGCTTTTCGTAGTTTTTTGACGTTTATGTGCCGCTTTTGTTTTTGCCTGGACTCATGAGACTCGTGAGGGTGTGAAAATTTTTATACTCATAACTTTAAAGTTTAAGATTTTAGTGAGTCTGAAAAAAATAAAAAGATAACGAATTTAGGGAATTAGCCGGGGATCGATCCCGGGATTGCATGCATATTTCTGCACTTCTTCTCTCCTTGCTTTAGACCCTTCCCCGCATGCGGGTAGAGTCCGGATAGTCTGACCTATGAGGATGAGGTGCCGGACCTGGGGAAGTCCAGTCTTCTAAAAAATTATTTTCTAATCCTGTTTTTAACTTTCAAACATATTTGATTTGGAGTTGTTAACTAGCATGCATTGCATTAGACACAGATTTAAAAGAGTCAAAATTTTAATTGTATTAGTTATTAGCATTTTATACCCAGCATAAGTCAAAGGGCCAATTAGAAAAATCTCTAGATGTCGGACCCAATTCTCTAAAACTTTAAATAAAACGTTCCTACCACTCTTTCATAAAAGACCGGATTCATTTATTTTAAATCGATTAGGTGATTAGCTGGCTCCCCAATCTAGGCCGGGGTAAGTCCAGATTTGCATTGCAATAGCTAGGTTCGGGTCACTTTTTAATACCCAATTTAGACTTAGGTTCTGAGGCTAGCTCGGGCTATAAGACCTCAACCTCCGGAAATCTAATACCAAATTTTTAATAAAATTGATCACTCAAATTAAATATCCATTTCAATCAAATTCAAGCCAAACACTTAGGATAGACTGAGGTATTTCTGAAGTAATTCAGAATCCCAAAACACCTCCTACCTTTCTTTCTTTGACTCCAGAAATAAGTGTTCAACCTTGATCAAATCCCGATTGAAAATTCCAACCTTTTTCTTCCTTTGATATCGATCTTTGAAAATCTAAATAAAATTTACACCGCTATTTTAATCGAGAGTTTTCGTAGCAAACTTCTATTTCCTACGATGTAATTTACTACGAGGGCTTGCGCTCGTAGGAGATTTAGAAACCCAGAATTAATTTTCAAAAATAAATTTTCAAAATCTCTAATTAATTTTCTTTGGGAAAATCAAACCCGATGATCATTATCGTCATTTTCGAACGTTCCATAATAAGATACCTTCTTTCTTCAGAGAGATATATATCTATTATTATCGTGGTTTTGATTAGGAAATTAATAATCTTTTATCCGAATTAGAATAATCAAACAATTGGTTAAAATCCATTTTGACCTTCCAAGGTCGAATGTAATTCTCCCTTTGAGTTTGACTAAGATAATTCGGATACAATAATAATTCTGAAATTTGAACCCGTTAGGGAATGATACGTTCATCTTTCGAGGCGATATATTGTTCATAACGACGTGTTCTATTTCAAAATTTAAAATTAAATATTCCCAAAAAAAATTAAATATTTCTCAAAACTATATATACTTAAATATATTTTTTTAATCAAAACAAAAATGGCGACTCCACTAGGGACAAATCTCACTCTCTATCTTTAATAGCGGTATAAATTTTATTGTATCGATAGTTTTGACTACCTTTCTCTCACTATAGGAAAAACGCGTGTTACCGTCGGACAAAATTTGTCGGAAAATGCCCAAAATCCGTTAGAAACAATAATTTCCTGTGGATTTCCGGCGGAATTATTTGCGCCAGTTTCACGCGAGTCGGAAAAGGACTTCCAGCGCAAAATAATTCGTTGGAAACCTTTCCAGCGAATTTTCGACGGATTTTACGCTGGATAAATATTTCCGTCGAATTTTTAAAGCGACGGAATGTCAAGAAAAGTAAAAAAAAAAAAAATCATTTCCGGCCAACCAGACGGAAACCGGACGACCCCCATCCGCGCTCCACACCGCATGTCCCTAGCCCGCCCCAACTCGTCCCGCGTGAAACGTGGCCTGCCCGCCTTTGGCGGGGTTCGATCCCCGCCCACCTCTCCTCGCGCAAGAGCAGCCGTAGCTTCTGCCATGTTGTCATGAAATCAAAATCTGTTAAATTTGTTATTTTTTTTATTTAACCTATTACGTATTACTGATTAAATCAGTTAATTTAATTTTTAAAAAAATAAAAATTTTTAACTTAACTTAAGTTACTCTCTCTCTCTATTTGAGAATACATTAAAATAAAATATTTAATTTATTATAATTAAGATAAGTTCTTTAATTAATAATTGATTAAATAAGCTATTAAGTAAATAATTAATTAAAATAAATTATTAAATTAGTAATTAATTAAATTGATCTATAAAATTATTAAATATTTAAATTATGAAAAAAATATTTTTTTACAGAAATTATTAAAATCCGTCGAAAAATTCGCCGGTAACAAATCTGTCGGTAAAACGTCGGAAAAGCCGTCGGAACATCAGTTAAAAAATTTGTCGGAAATATCTCATAGACATCCGTCAGAAATGCGCCGGAAACGCCGCCGGAAATCAGTCTGTCGGAAAGCTGCCGGAAAATTCGTCGGTAATAGATAGTTTTCCTGTAGTGTCTCCGTTGGTCCCTCTACCCATTTCTTCTTTGGGTGAGTGTGGCCAACTCAATTAAGACATATTAAAAGAGAGGTGAGCGTAGGAATCCTCTATCAAAGTCGGGCTTTGACATTTTGCCTCCAACTTAATTGGTAGAGCGAAAGAGTAAAGTCAAACTTCTCTTGTATATGTTGCAAACTCGCATGCAAATAGATCTAGCATGCTAAGTTTCACAATTTACAGAAAATCCTTCAACCTTCGAAATTCAAATCCTCTTTCTTAAATTCACTATCATTGTTATATGTTTTTCTACAACATTCTATTATAGTTGAACATATACAATGAAAATTCAAGTTTTCTTTCAATTAAAATCAGTCTCTATATCTTATCAATATATACTGGGTTGTAGCTCTTATAATCTGATATATGTGATAAAATATAAAGTTATTTTCAAATTCAAAATTCAAGTTTTTAATTATAATCTTCTCCTTTTAAATCTCAGATAATTAAATCACTTGCAATGGCTGGAAAACTGTTGTTCTCAATGGACCGCGACCTACTGATTGAAGAACTGATTATGAGAATTCGATTCAGTTTGGGATAGGGTTTAAGTCCCTTAGACTGGTGATGAATGGAGACACTTTGGTGGACCTTACTGTTGAGGGTGAGAAGGATGCCCCTCTAGTTCAGTTAGCCATAAGAGCTGGAAACGATGCCCCTCCTAGTCTCTGGTCCGCACTAAATCTTGCTAACACACCCAAAGAATTCCTGGAGGATGCAAAAAAACTAGAAGCAGCCGCTGAAGGCAAGTCATTATTTGAAAAAGGATCTTCTAGCTCTGAAACCCTTTATGACAGTAAGAACGCCAAAAAGAACTACCTCAGGAGGTTGAGGAAGAAAATCACAAAGACTAAGAAGGTGGCCGAGCTGAAGGCCTTGGGTAAAGTCGATCTTGAGGCTGCTGAGGAGCTGCCAATCCCTTCCTCTTCTCCACTCCTTAAAGGGAGTCGTTTTTACCCCCTCGCAACTGCTGTAGGGGAGGATAGAGTTACTCGGATAGCTAGCACTCCGCCTAGCCCAGTGGACTATTCTGTTAAGAGAACCCTGAAGGAGAAGCAAACTCTAAAAGCTAGGATACTCAGAAATATCATCCATACTTGTGCTGCTCAAGTAGGACAGACTAAAGAACAATATGTCAAACACTTGAAAGAGGTGATTTCACATAATCTTGAGAAAGAGGTGTTGAAAGAAGAAAAATCTGAAGCTAAGGATTTGACTCCTCAGCTAGTGAGGAAGAATAACAAAATTTGTTAAGCAACCCGTAACTTCTGTTCTAGTTGATGGATATCATTGGGTGCCTCACCTCCCGTTTGCAAAGACGGAGGAGATAGTGTTAACTGGGTCTGGCCAGAGTCGCCCTCTTGGTGGTAGACCACCGACCCCGCCTTCAAAATTGTCTAAGCTGGCCCTAGTGGTAGTAAAATCTAAAGAAGTTCTGAAGGAGTTGAAACTAGTGGATGTCAAGGGCAAGAGGCCCATGTCCTCAGATGAATCATGCACGCGAAGGAAGTTAAGTAGATCTATTAGAATTCAAATAAGAGAACCTCAAACTCAGACGCCAATTGAACTCCCCCGACTCTCAGTTCAGGGATGTGAGGATTCTATCCGTATTGATGTTGGAGCCCCCGTCGTTCGAGCCCCTCCATCACCAATTAAGATAGATGTCCCTCACCCTACTGAGAATGTCACCCTTGCGACTACCAACCCCGGGACAGTCGGAGGGGAGGAGACGACCCAAGATCCTGATCAAAAAATGTTAGATCAATTGGTTAGTGAAGAAATCACTGAAGAAGATGTTAAGATTAGCAATATCTTTGATAACTTAGATGTGAAAGAGTATGATCAAGTGATGGATTATGATGGATACTTATCAATTTATGTTGAAGCAATAGATGGGAGGCCAGTCGAGGAAGTGGTACAAGAAATCATAGATATCCTTAAGAAGAAGGCTGTTGATGAATTCAATACGGATGAAGATGATCTGTTAGTTGAGGAAGATCCAGTAGCAGATGTTCATATGGTTGAAACTCGATCATCAACTAAAGATGTTGAGGCTTCTAAACACCGTTCTGGTAAAGATGAAGAGTCAGCAGCGGTAGATTCAGATTCAGATACTTCTGTCAAGTTGAGGGAAAAAGATGAATATATTCTGAGCCTTGAAAGAAAACTCGAGGATATGATGATAAAAGTTGAACAAATGCAGAATCAACTTTTGCAGTCACAGCAGTCGAGACCCGAGTAGTTGCAGCCCACAGTACAAATAATGGGCGAGCACAACAGGAAAGCTGATTCAAATCCCAAACTTCCAGAAGTTACTTCTCTTGTGTCTCCACCAGAAAAGGATATCCGTCAGATGATTGAAACCCAGGTAAGGGAGGCCTTAGCCCATTCTCAAGGAACTGTATCTATTCCAAAGGGTAGACCCTACCCCAAGGAATATGATTTGGTTCCTTATCCGAAGGGCTTCGTGCCACCTTCTTTTAAAGTTTTTAGTGGTTTAGAAAATCCGAGGCAGCATTTGGACAATTTTTGAGCGAGCTGTTGCAACGCAGGAGGGTTAGATGCTCTACTCTTTCGTCAGTTTGTGAGTAGTTTGTCTGGTATTTCTTTTGAGTGGTACACAGATTTACAAAATGGTTATGTAAAAACTTTCACAGAGCTCGAGGGTCTCTTTTTACAGAGATTCTCAGGAGCTCAACAACGTGTAACCGTTGGTGATCTCGTCATAGAAAAGCAAAAACCGGACGAGCCTTTGGTTGATTATATTTTGAGATGGCAAAACCTTTCGATGAAATGTGAACCCCAACTGCAAGAGCAACATGCAGTGGAGATTCTTTTAAAGAATATCCACGGGCCTATTGCTTTTCTGCTAAAGGGGTTTATAATCAAAACCTTTGAAAAACTTCTTAATAAAACTAGTAATATACAGTAAGAGGCCTCCAAAATGCCATTCCTGAAGGATTCTACTGAAGATAAGAAGGCTAGTAAACCATTGAAGTCCTTTGAAAAGAGAACAACAACGGTTTCAGCAGTTGACAAAGGGAAGAAACCAATCAATAACCAATCGAGTAATCCTACAACTCAACAAACTCAAAAATCTCAACCTTTTTAGGTAACCTCTCAACCTAATAGAGAATCTCACAAGATTACTTTTAAAGAAAGATTAGCTCGTCCGTATCCATTTAAAAGTGAGTCGGTGAGGAAGATTTTTAAGAGCCTTTTAAAGAAATCAGATTTTCGATTGCCGGAGGCCAAGAAGTCGGTAGAGGCAAATAAAAAGGATGATCCAACCTTTTGCCCCTACCATTGCATGTTAGGCCACACAATCGAAGACTGCATTGTCTTTAAAGATTGGCTCAAGAAGAACTTCCGTCAAGGTAACATTGTAATTCCAAAGGAGTACCTGGTCGATCCGGATCAAGGGTCTGTCAAATCCATTTCAGGTAAAAACTCTAATTTTTCTTTGTCCCTTGAAGATGGTTGAGATATAGCATTATCTCAGGCATTTAAAAAGTCGATTAACCGATCTTTTCGTCTTTCTCAACAGTTACCGATGAGAGCCCGGGGCCCGATCTGGGAAGTTGATCTAGATGCATCGCAGGAGGATGTTGGGATAGTTTCCTCTCTAGTAGTTGTAGGAACTACTGTAATAAATAAAAATGAAAAGAGTGAACCCTTTGTATAGAGGAAATTTGTTGATGAGAGATATGTACAAGGGATGGATGGTGGCTCAAAACCATTGAACCCACTAATGTTATCTGACTTATACTTTGCCCCATCAAAGGCAAAGGGTCGAAAATCAAGTAAAAAGAAAGATCCTTCTGCTCAAATTTTGATGATTAATGTTGAAAATGTAATTCCAGATGACACTTCTTTTGAAAATAATTCAGAACTAGCTGAAATCAATCAAGAAGTTCAAAAACTCAGTCCTCCAAATTTGACCCCTTAAGAAGAAAATGAATCTGATGTCTTATCAGATGGTGATACCCCAGAAATTAACTTTCAAGGGATCCCCATTATGATTGATTTCTCGAATTCAAATTCTCACTCAGAAAATGACAATCAATCACCTAAGGAGAGTGTAGACCTCCCCGTAGCTTGTTCTTCCGATAAAATTGTGCAAGTACAATTGCGTGGTAGTAAGGTTTTACCCCCTAGGCTTCCCTCACAGGAAAAGGGAAAACAAGTTGTTTCCACTGATCCGATTCCAATCCCCACTCAATAATTAAATCCTCCTTCGAATTCACCGGGTCCTAATGTTAAAGTTCCAAGTGTTGATTATAATGTCTTAGCTCACCTTAGGAAGTTACTTGCTAAGTTGAGCATTTATGACGCCCTTATCCTTTCAAAGGAAATGAGGGAGACTTTAATTAAAGCACTTCTCGACCTAGAGATTTGCTTAGCTCAACTTGCTTTGACTTCCAAGGAAGAAGCTTTGTACTTCAAAGAAGTTCCAGGAGTTACTTTCTCTAACGAAGATCTACTCCTTGGTACAGCCGATCACAATCGTCCACTTTACATCACTGTAAATGTGTCCAATTTCAAGCTATCAAGAGTTCTTGTTGATCCGGGTGCATCGGTCAACGTGATGAGCATAAAGACTCTCGCATATCTTAGAGTTGATACTAGCAAGCTCTCAACCGATAGGATGGTGCTTCATAGGTTCAACGAAAAGGGCGAGAAGGCTTTAGGTTCAATCACACTTCTTCTAGAGATAGGAGAGTTAAAAACGGAAGCGAAATTTCATATAATCGATTCAGTGACGTCCTTCAATGCTCTCCTAGGTAGGCCCTGGATCCATGAATATAGGATGGTTCCTTCCACCCTACACCAATGCATCAAATACCAACGAGATGGCATTAAATTTGTAATTAAGGGTGATCTGCAACCATTCTCTATTCACGAGATCGGGATCTACGAGGACGCTGCATATTATGTTTCCAAAGGGTCCACTACCAAATCACAGGTAGAGATCAACGTTAAGAAGGAAAAGGAAGAAACTCAAAGTTCAAAAGCAATTCAAGAGTTGAGAAAAGAAAAAGTCAAGAATAAAAAGGACATAATTCAAGTAGTGAAGACGACGTCGAGCGCATGGTTTTTAGTCCTCCAATCAATCTACCTCAAAGAGGTGGAAGGATGGCTCAAAGAGCATGCGGCCGAGGCCGCCCTTCAGTTGAAAAGAGAAATTCCTCAATATACATCAAACTTGAAACAAGTTCTGATGAAGAATCAAGAAAAAGGGGAGCTAGAATTGCTTTTGACTACAAAAAAATCAATCCTCCTCCAAAGTTTGATCTCACCTTGGATTCAGATAGTGACCCGGAGGGTAACGATTATAAGCCTCAAAGTGACGAGCCTGAATTGAGTATTTATGAAAAACTTAATAGGGCTGTTGAATCCTTTACCTTAACACCACTGTCTGCTGACAGAGTCTTAGGGTTAGTAATTAAGGATGCCCCTAACTTAGATGGAGAAGTAAGGAAAGTCTAGAAGTTCTTTCCTGGCTTCTCCTCTTCAAGGAACGAAGATGATGTAATCCTTGAAGAGGCAGATTTCAATGAATTAATGGAGTTACCTTTTGGGTACTTTCCTTTTGGTGTTAAGGCTCTTATCTCTAAAGGTTTCGCTCCGAGTCAATGGACTAAGGGTCAAGCTAGATACCACCAAAATATTTGGAATTCAAAATTCAATAAAAATTGGACAAATGGTATCAGCTTTGGTACTGTTAGTTTATTTGACGATGATGAATATTGCTTGATGATAACTAGTCATTCTGAATCTGAAAGTGTCCCTACAGAAGTCGTTGATTCACTCAACAAACTTTGTTTGGAAACCTTAAAAGATTCTGATGAAGTTCAAATTCAAGATGCACCCCCTTTTTTTTAAGAAGAAATCAAATCGACAACTAATGAACTTAAAGAAATTAACCTTGGAACAGAGAACGACCCTCGCCCCACTTTCATAAGTTCTTTGTTGCGTGAGGATGAGTCTAAGGATCTAACTTAACTTCTATCCGAGTTTAAGGACTGCTTCGCTTGGGCATACGATGAAATGCCGGGCTTGTCCGCCAATGTAGTAGTCCATAAACTTGGAATTCGGCATGATGTCATTCATGTCAAACAAGTTCCACGACCATGCGTCTGGAGATCGAACAACAAGTCATTTCTGAAGTCAAGAAATTGGCCGATGCTAGATTTATCTTGGAGGAACAATATCCTTCTTGAGTAGCTAGCGTCGTGCATGTTCGAAAGAAAAATGGTCAAATCCGGGTATGTGTTGACTATAGAGACCTGAATAAGGCATGTCCTAAGGATGAATTTCCTTTGCCTATTCCAGAACTCATGGTGGACATTGCCTCTTCGCACGTTATTTTCTCATTTATGGATAGCTCATCTAGTTATAACCAAATCAAGATGGTCCCAGAAGATGAGAGAAACACTGCATTCAGAAGTCCTACAGGGATCTTTTGTTATAAAGTGATGCCATTTGGCCTTAAAAATGCTGGTGCAACCTACCAGCGGGCTATGACTCGAATCTTTGACGACTTAATCCATAATCAAGTCGAATGCTATATTGATGATTTAGTTGTCAAGAGTAAAGTTAAAGAGGCTCATCTTTATGACTTAAGAATCGTCTTCGAGCGATTGCGCCGCTACAACCTTAAGATGAATCCCTTGAAGTGCGCCTTCGGTGTCACGTCGGGGAAATTCCTAGGTTTCGTAGTAAGGCACCGTGGAATTGAAATTGATCCTGTCAAAATTGAAGCTATCTTAAATATGCCACCTCCTAAGAGCCTTACTCAATTAAGGTCTCTTCAAGGTAGACTGGCGTATATAAGAAGATTCATTTCCAATCTTTCTGGAAGATGTCAACTATTCTCGGTCATTGCTAAAAAGGATGCCAAATTCATTTGGGATGAGAAATGTCAATCTGCTTTTGAAAATATCAAACAATACCTGACAAATCCACCAGTCCTAGCAGCCTCTATTCCGGGGAGACCTTTAATCCTTTACACTGTGGCCCTTGACGAGTCTCTTGGGGCCCTCCTTTCTCAAGTCAATGATGAGGGGAAAGAGAATGCTCTCTATTACCTAAGTCGGAGACTTCTTCCAACAGAAATTTGATACCCAACGATCGAGAAATATTGTCTTGTCTTAATTTTTGCAGTACAAAAACTAAGACATTAGATGATTTCTCACCAAGTCAATTTGATTTCCAGTATTAATCCCCTGCAATATCTTATGACCAGGCCTACGCTATCAGGATGTTTGGCTCGTTGGTCTATGATATTGCTTCAGTTTGAAATCACTTTCATTCCCCTGCATGCTGTGAAAGGGCAGGCCGTCACCGACTTCCTTGCGGCACACCTGTTGCCGACAGAATCTCCTTTGAATGATGATTTACCTGATGAGCAAATCATGAGTTTAAAGGAACCTAACAATCAAGTGTGGGAGATGTATTTTGATGGAGCTGCGTCTTCCCAACGGGGCAAAGCACATCAACCTACTATCCCTGGAAAAGCCGGAATTGGCCTGGTATTCATAACACCGGATAAGTAAATGATGTACTTTTCCTACTATTTATCAGAATATTGTATAAATAATGAGGTTGAATACGAAGCTCTGATAACTGGCATGGAACTTACAATGCTAATGGAGATTAAAGAGATAAAATCTTTGGTGACTCTCAATTGGTGATCAACCAGATTGCGGGAACATGTAAGGTTTTGAATCCTAAACTCCTGAAGTACCAAAATTACACCAATCACTTGCTCGAGCAAATTCCCATCGTAACTATGTATAGGATTCCCCGTGGAAGCAATTCTTCGGCGGACGCTCTTGCAAATCTTGCAAAGGAATTTGTCTGTCTATAAGAAGACTTTATCCCTATAGAGGTATAGAGTCGTCAAGTCCTATCTCCTATAAATTTGGAGTACGTCAACAAATCCAGAACCAACGAATCAAGATGTTAATGAGAAGACGAAGAAATGGACGACGAGAAGAATCCCAAATCTCAAAGTCACTTGAGTCCTAGGTTTAGAACCCGGGTTGTTGTCAATGGTGCCCTGCCACTTTACTTTCTGCAGCCTTGGTTTGTAATAAGCAAGACAACTTTGCCTATGGACTTTCAATTTGAATATTAATTTAATTAATTTGATTGATGTTTGATGTGATTGTGTATAGAATTAACTGTTTTTTGTAATTTTTTGGCATTTGTGTGCCGCTTTTATTTTTGCCTGGACTCGTGAGACTCATGAGGGTGTGAAAATTTTTATACTCATAACTTTAAAGTTTAAGATTTTAGCGAGTTTGAAAAACATAGAAAAGATAACGAATTTAGGGAATTAGCCGGGGATCGACCCCGGGGTCGCATGCATATTTCTGCACTTCTTCTCTCCTTGCTTTAGACCCTTCCCCGCCTGCGGGTAGAGTATGGATAGTCTGACCTATGAGGACGAGGTGCCGGACCTGGGGAAGTCCAATCTTCTAAAAAATTATTTTCTAAGCCTGTTTTTAACTTTCAAGCATATTTGATTTGGAGTTGTTAACTAGCATGCATTGCATTAGACACAGATTTAAAAGAGTTAAAATTTTAATTGTATTAGTTCTTAGCATTTTGCACCCAGCATAAGTCAAAGGGGCCAATTAGAAAAATATCTAGATGTCGGCCTCAATTCTCCAAAACTTTAAATAAATCGTCCCTACCACTCTTTCATAAAAGACCGAATTCATTTATTTTAAATCGATTAGGTGGTTAGCTGGCTCCCCAATTCAGGCTGGGGTAAGTCTAGATTTGCATTGCATTAGCTAGGTTTGGGTCAATTTTTAATACCCAATTTAGACTTAGGTTCTGAGGCTAGCTCGGGCTATAAGACCTCAACATCCGGGAATCTAATCCCAAATTTCTAATAAAATTGATCACTCAAATTAAATATTCATTTCAATCAAATTCAAGCCAAACACTTAGGATAGACTGAGGTATTTCTGAAGTAATTCAGAATCCCAAAACACATCCTACCTTTTTTCCTTTGACTCCAGAAATAAGTGTTCAATTTTGATCCAATCCCAATTGAAAATTCCAATCTTTTTCTTCCTTTGATATCGATCTTTGAAAATCTAAATAAAATTTACACCGCTATTTTAATCGAGAGTTTTCGTAGGAAACTTCTATTTCCTACGATGTAATTAACTACGAGGGCTTGCGCTCATAGGAGATTTAGAAACTCAGAATTAATTTTCAAAAATAATTTTTCAAAATCTCTAATTAATTTTCTTTGGGAAAATCAAACCCGACGATCATTATCGTCATTTTCGAACGTTCCATAATAATTAATATATTCTTTCTTCGGAGAGATATATATCAATTATTATCGTGGTTTTGATTATAAAATTAATAATCTTATATCCGAATTAGAATAATCAAACAATTGGTTAAAATCCATTTTGACCTTCCGAGGTCGAATGTAATTCTCCCTTTGAGTTTGACTAAAATAATTCAGATACAATAATAATTCTGAAATTTGAACCCGTTAAGGAACGATACGTTCGTCTTTCGAGGTGATATATTGTTCATAATGATGTGTTTTATTTCAAAATTTAAAATTAAATATTTCCAAAGAAAATTAAATATTTTTCAAAACTATATATACTTAAATATATATTTTTTTAATCAAAACATCTACATCTTTTAAATTTTAGGTTGGTTAGAAGTTGATTAAGAGATTGGTTAAAGTTGATTTGAATTTGCATTGTAATGATTATGAAAAATTAATTATGGTTTGAATACAAATTAGGTGTTTTAGCGTATTTTTAAGAATTAAATTAAGCTTCATTTGATTGGTTGATTATTAGTAGATTAAGGCACCATAAATCCAGGAAAATATGTCACTAAGTTTTCTATGTTTTGATGTATCTATCTTATAGGGAGCATGCATCATAAGTCCATGTTACCTAAGACTCAATCCTTAATTCTTGTCCTTAGGTGTCACTAATGTTATAGGGGACAAAAGAAAGTTCACTTCTAACCCTCTAGACATTCGTCGTACATGTATAAGCAAGTTTAGGGATTTATGAATGAAAGTACGATAATAAATAGAAGAGCGAGAAGTGAAAAAAGAAAGACGCTTAAACAGGATAGAAAGATAAGAATAAAAATCATACATAAAAGGAATATAGGCATTTTGTTATCGGATATGATTCTTTGAAGCCAAACATGTCTCTAAAATGCCCCTCTCTCCTATTCAATGCAATATGGATAGGAGAGAAGGTGTTTTAATGCCATTTTACTGTCCTCACGATTCAAATAAGACACTTGATACATACCCGACTAAACTACACAAAATACTCTCCACCAAACTCAAAGCAACCAGGGAAGCTCGAATTCCCAAAACTAGAACTAAAACGAGATATATATATTTTTTATACTTTTCAAAATCTAACTTTTAGAAGTGAATGTGAATCAATAGAAAGGTGATCCAGACATTAAACATTATCTAACTCCAAAAAGACGCTAAAGGGGCTTGCTGCAAAATCAAATCACAAAGCTAAAAGTCCTAAAGTGACATATGAAAATTTTTTAAATGAAATCTTACATAGAACCCTACATGAATCATCTACCAAATAAAAATCCCTTGACTTAAAGCTCTACAAAATAACCAATAATCAAGTGCCTCTTTTTAATTTGGTGTGGGGTAAAACTAAAATCTCCGAAAAGAAAACTTCACAAAAGCCTTCATTATAAAAACATTCATAAAACACGTTACAACTTTCCAATACAAAACAAATCTAAGATCAATCATAAGTCCTCTTGACAACAAACCAAATTCTTTTCCAATGTGAAGCAACTTGCAAGTAATATAAAACAAAACATAAAACTCTTCTACCATAAGGCAAAACATATATTTAAAGCTGGAACCCAACACTCATAGGAGAGGAGATTTGATGCCATTTCTCCAACCATCAGAAAAGTGTTTCAATAGCATGAGTAATACCACATCGGATTCACAAAGTACATGAGAGTTTCTTTCTAAGCATGTATGAGATATATAAACATTCACTGATCATAAGTATTTCATTTATCACACGATTTAGAATAGACATGAATTCCTTCCAACAAATTTGTATTTATCATGCTACATGCCACAAACAATTCCAAGTAACTTTCTAATCCCAGATTCATGAATTTGTTCTCATGCCAAAACAAGTCTTTATAACATCTCATAATCTACACACGAGATATATGATGTAAACCATGGGCGAGGCATCATCAAAATTCCAACGAAATCAGTACATTTAACACCAAGATGATACCCATCATGTATTAACAAAATTTCTTTCATAGCTAAATGAATACAATCAAAGAAAACTTGAGAAGAAAAATTTCCATTCAAATAAAGCCTTTCAATCTTTCCTCTAACAATATTCCATCAAACAACTTGTATGCAATACTTGTAAGGTTTCATGTAATAAACTAACATAGATGTCATCACTTTATAATCACAAATCATCACAAACTCTCTACATTTATGCTTTATTGAAATCATCACAAAAAAAATGGTCTACTTAAAGTTTACCAAAATTCTGGAATGAATGAGAGCAATTATAATCATCCAAGACTTGGCATATCCCCTCATGACTTCTACATGAATCCCATTATCATGTCGCTATCACAAGAAATGAAGTTCAAATATCTATAATTGACCAAAATTTCATATTACATAAAGAATCAACCACAACACGAATATTGACGTTCAAAACATACGATCTTTCATATAACACCGTGTGCGAGGCATTCCCAATATGGTGAAAGCAAGAGTAGAAGGTAACAAAGTCCCTCCAACAAAATAATCCATGATCATAAAAATCTTTGACTTGAGAGCATGAAACTCTTGTGTAGCTATGAACTTTATGAGACACTACCAATATAAGACTTCAACTTAAGCCAAAACATCACATTTCTATTTTAATGGCCTTTCACCAAACATCTCATATGCATATACTTATATCTTTTTATAAAGAATAGCATGAATTCTCACAATTTCACAACATACACATGAGGTTCTAAACACATTACATGATGTAAGCTAGCAATAAATGCGGATTTTATACACCAATATTCAGATTTTAACCAACATAAACCATGCCATAAGGCTCATTCACATTCCATGAAGTTATCTTACTCATATTTCTAAAGAAAAACCTTTGTAGGTTAGAGAACCTACATTTCAAACTAGTGCAGAATTTTCCTTGCAATAAAACCATTGGTAATAAATCGAAGGAGATGGAATTAAGAGCAAATAGAAAAGCCACACTGCTACAGCAGCCCAAACCTTGAATTTTTCTTTTATAATAAAGCCATCCTTAACACATATAATGTGAATAATCAATTGAGGAAAGGATAAGGCGTACAACCATCTTACAAAATAAGAACTTGAAACTCAAAAGCCATCATGGCACATATAACACGACACTCAAATGCTTAGCAATTTCATTCAACCAACTAAGGCAGGAAAAGAAAGAGGAGAAAAATCTGAGAAGAAGTGGAAGAAGGATGAAGAAATATAAGAGGTGGGAGGAGGAATGAGAAGAAGAAAGAGAGATATACCTGCTCGAAGGTGAAGAGAAGTCGACGGCTAAGGTAGGAGTACGGGTCGGCATCGGCTAGGGCATGGGGATTTCGCACACCTGGAGGTGGGATTGGACGGAGGAGGGAGGTCGTCGGCTTGAGATCCTAGAGTCCAGTCCAAGCAAGGGAGAGGAGCAGGTAAGAGGGAGCATCGTCTCTTGGGCTGCTTCGGATAGGCGCAAGGCGTCGAGCTCCCGCTTGGGTTCCGACTAGAGGGAGCACAGGAGAAAAGTGGGAGGCGACGGGCTCGGTCCAGACGTGCGACATCGGGAGCTCGTCGGGTTAGAGGGGCTCCGCTCGGGTCAGACACACGAGAGAAGGAAGGGGCTGGAGCCGAGCTCTACGAATAAGGAGGAGACGGACTGAAGGAGGGGCTTCAGCCTCTAGGCTTCTGCGAACCAGCGGGAGACGGAAAAAGCCAGAGCCTTTTTTTTTGCCTCCTCTTGTCTAGTCTGAATCGAGAGAGAGAGAGGCATGAGATGGAGGCTTCAGCCTCAATTAGGGCACCGAGGGGGAAGAGGGTAGATCGGAGCCGTCAGATCAAATTCCTTTATCTAATG
This sequence comes from Dendrobium huoshanense, assembly GCA_016618105.1. Lineage (NCBI taxonomy): Eukaryota > Viridiplantae > Streptophyta > Magnoliopsida > Asparagales > Orchidaceae > Dendrobium > Dendrobium huoshanense. The sequence continues at coordinate 64,006,094 of CM028344.1, forward strand.
ATGGGATTCAAACTGGTTTAGAAAGTCATTCAAACCAAGATTAGGATTTAACTACACCTAAGAGATTGAAATCTGGTTTAGACTGAGTCAAGTTTGGTTCGATCCGGGTCAACTCGAGCTCGCCTCGACCCGACTAAAATTAATTTAATAAAATAAGGTAAAATAAATCAAACTCAAATTAATGTCGATTCGAATTGAATCGAGCCCGACGAGGCCCAATCAACTCGACCCAAAAGCGCTCGAGCGCAAATCAAGACAAAAATGAGGTCAACAACCGTAAGCAATATAAAAGGACACCATTGACAAAGAAGAAGAGACAACAGCTAAACCGAATCCATATGAGAAATTCATTTCTTCTTCGATTTACCTTTTTCTGCTTAATTTTTTTTAATAGTAAGACCAACGTCAGCAATTTGAAGAATACTCAGATAAAAATCTAAAGCATTCTCATCATATTCCTCCCTTACAGTTGAGGAAAAAATCATCATTCAACCAATTACCATGCATGGCCTCATAATTCCTCACATTACAAATTAGGTGAGCTAGCAAATCATCATTAGAAAGAACTAATAATGGGAATATCAGCCATTCCCAAATTTCTCGCCATATCATCACCCTTAAGAACATGAGCACTAGTACCCTCACAACAATTAAGAGTCAAAATCCCACCCGCAGAATGATCACATTCACAGTCACTAAGATCCAAAAGAACATAATCATTAGAACACTCAGTTTCACTATCACTAACATCAACATTAGAATATGAAGATACAATAGGACTAGTTACCAAATTAAGTAAGCAAGGGTTACAAAGGAAGGTGCTACCGGTACAACAATAGACAATGACACCTCAATTCCATTTACAACTTGGTTAGGAGGATCAAGCACAACAACCGGCACAACCAAAGCATCTACCAGAGCCACAGCCGACCTATTACCAACCATTAATCTATTGTAACCATGAGCATCATCATCCTTCATATAAGCTACAACACCGAAACCAAGGGAGTTTGCGACATGTCAAAAAGTCCCCCTATTACCCGAACTATTCAACTCCACAACATTAGGAATTATCAAGCCAACCTTATCCGCAGTAAGGGAGGAACAACCAGCATCATCAGACAACCCCACATCCATAGGGGCAATTATTTGGTCGCATTGATCAGTACTAACCCTTTAATAATGCCAACATGATGGGCCAAAGGTTCCAAAACCGATCCCACTACAGGGGCGGGGACATCAGCATGATGAGGGTGCAAAACACTACACTTAGCTCTCGAATGACCCAAAGCTTTACAGTGACCATAATAAAAGGGAAATTCTTCTATTTTCACCAATTGAATATAACCCATAGTTTCAGAACCAAGCCATACCTGATCCGGATACCTCTTTATAACATCTAGCTCTATGAGGACATGAGCAACGGAGGGTTTAGTCCCATTAGCAGTAGCGTTATCAATCCTTAAGGGACGGCCAAAAAGGGACCCTAACCCTTAAAGAATTCAGGAAGAGAACATATGAGGGCGAATGTTAGGGAAAGAAATCAAAATTAGAATGATAAGGGATTCCAAATTAATGTCAAAATGCGGAGACCGTTTAAACAACTTCATGAAACAGTTGAAATAAAATCGGAATGATGAGAGAATACCCTATAGTAATCTAAATCATTCCTAAGCTTGATCAAAACATTCTTATTGTTGAGAACAATGACAGAGAACTCACAATTAAGCTTAAGTTGGAAAAAAAATTGCATAGCTTCAATAGAAGGACGTCGACCGGGAAATTTTTTGACTAAAGCAAACTCAAACGGCGTAGCTAGGGCACACAATTCTTCATCATAAATCGACAAAGCAAGTAAACCGTGACAAGAGGAAACTTTCAAACCTGGAAAACTTGATGATGATGTGGTCCCAGACAAAACATACCGAAAAGAACAAGATTGCAGAACCCCATCCAAAAAACCGCGATCAAGCCATTTACCAGTCATAAATAAGTAGAGGAAGAAAATAAACATGAATATTAGGGATAAGAAGAATTCCCTATAGATAAATGGAAGACGGAGGGTCGCGCCACAAACCCTTGTAGAGCACCCGACAAATTTTGTCGATTATGATTGCTTCAATGATTTAGCCTCAATATTCTGATTTAAATTTGAGTAAAATGAGTTTGAATTTAGGTTGCCTATTTTTTTGGTAGATATGGTCTCATGCCATATAGGTTTTTGGGCCATTTTTCTTTTTGGAAAGCATAATAAGTTGGATATTATTGATATCCACTATTATTTTTGTGATATTTATTTTATCAATATAGTTGAAATTGCTTATAATTTTCTAGTTCCTGAAAGAGTCCTACGGATTACAAACTTGAATATTTCTCAGAAAAAATGTTGGTCAAAATAGTTTTATTGTGGGCTAGAATAAACGCGGTGATAGAGTTAGAAAATTTTCATCTCAGTATTGTGATTAATTATTCTGTGCGAACACCGAACGCCATCCGCAGATCAACCAGAATGCGCCACATCACTTCTTTACTCAATACCACGGCTCGGTACTGCTTGGTTGCAGCTCGTTGCCACTTACGTGATTGCACCTGATTTGCCTCTGTATGTAGAGCTGCGTCCGACCTCTGTATAGAATAATTTCTCCAGCATTTGTACATATATCCAGCACACAAACATAACGAAAAATGAACAGCAGGATTTTTACGTGGAAAACCCCGTAAAGGGAAAAACCACGGGGACACGCCCAGTTGAAAAGATTATACTGGTGTTTGCTTAAGTTACAAATGGCTGACTCGTCCCTAAAATTGAGGATGAACATATTACAACTCTTTAGTTGAAATTAAGTTACAAACAGATATCTGAATTCTTGCGATGTTGGGTGATCAGGTAGAACAACAACATCACTTGAAGGTTGGGCAGAACTCCGACGCCACTTGGAGTTAGGTGGAACTCTGGCGGTGGTCGAGGAGGAGTCTCTTCCTTCGCTTCTTACTTCTCTTCTCTTATTCTCTTGCTTCCTTGTTTAATGCTGGCGTCGGCTGATTGCCGGATGAAAGTCCGGTGGTGGTCGAGGAGGAGCTTCTTCCTTCTCTTCCTTCTCTCCTTCTCTTCTTGCTTCCTTGCTTCATTCCGGTGTCAGCTGGATGCCGGATGAAAGTCCGATGATGGTTGGGGAGAAGCTTCTTCCTTCTCTTCTTGCTTCTCTTCTCTTTTTCTCTTCTTGCTAATGTCCCCCTCTTAAAAGAAATGAAGGTCTATTTATAGATTTCTGAGACTGACATGACCAGTAAATAGGAGGAAGATCAGAGGTAAATTGAGAGTTGTTTGAATGGACGACTGATGTTGACTCCCTTGATTATGGACCGTTTATCAGGCATTTGAAGGCTCTAATGCCATCATAATTTGACGATCTTGGGCTCGTTGGATTTGACTCATCGAGCCGCTCGATACCACTATAAACATGCCATATTTTTAAAATGTTGGGTAACCCAAATCATGGATTGAACCTTCCAAATGTGATTCATGTCTTTGATTTGGACTAGTTTGGGCTCGGATTGAGTTGAATTTGGGGTCGTTGGGTTTGTATTTCTGATTCGTTCAGTTCGACGGTAAGTTTACTGAAATCGGGGTTCATATGATCCCGGATTTAATTTTTGAAGTTTCCAACTTGATTTTTTGTCTTGAGATTCGTGCCCGATCAAAATAATTTTTTGATGATCTATCAAGTCTAATGTGATTTGTATCAAGATGTGATTAACAACCCTTGAGTTGAATCGCTATTTCAGAATCATATCTGAATCGGCAGACGACCAGTCAGTTCAACCCACCCCTCTACCATTGTTCTGAGTTTGATCTTTCGCGCTCTGGTTTACCGTTTCTGCCATGGCTCTTCTCTCAGTTAGATTCTCCCCTACCTCTCCCAAACTCACTATTTTAACTATAGATAACTAGCTATCGCTTCTACAACTTGTCTCTAATCTTCCACTTAACCTCCCCCCCCGATCACAAAGCTGATGAAGGGGATGAGCGGAAGGGGAGATTAGTACTGCATGTGTTATCTAAAGATTGCACTAATTTCATCACAGATCCAAAGATTGATAGGCCCATCCTAAAACAAATTATGTAAGGTCATCTTGAATTGGCCAATTTAAAATTTGATTCAGAGTCTATTTGAAATATATGCAGCTTTTTGTAAAATTGATTATAAAATTATTACAAGAGAAATAAACTTTTTAAAAGTTATGGTAAAAAATAATTTCTCAACATAAAAAATTGTTTGAAGTAACAAACAAACAATAATCAAACGGAAACTTTAGGTGCAATTTAAAAAGTAAATCAATAAAAAAGTTGTCTAAGCAAACCCTCAAACTTATTTAATTTGAAAAATAATTTGTTCAGTTCAATTTTCTAAATTTTACAATTGCAAATTTATTTAGCCAATCTGTAAATCAGAACATTCAAAATCAATTAAATGCACATGGCTAAGCACCACACATCCAAAAGGCTAAATCCTATTCATTGCACGTAAGAATTATATCATAAACTATTTTTATTAATGTTGATTTAAAAATTTTGTTTGTGTTTTGTTTGAAGGTCATGCTAACGAACACATTTGATTGAATCCCCTCTAATTTATATAGACCAGGAGAGAGAGCAATTGTAAGACTAACGTTAAGGAGAAAGTTGATGAAAGGTAAAAGAGAATAAAGTTGCAGATAGGGAGTGTAACTGAGGCAGGCTAACTTGTGTGATAGCTCTATCTCGACTCAATAAATTGAGCCAAGCTTTTTTTTTTTTAATTAATTAAAATCCACAAGGGGCGTACATATTAATTGGGTAAAAAATTATATATCCTTAATGAAACAAAGTTTTCTAAAATTACAGCATTTGAAGAAAAACCTAAGAGCCATTATTCCAATCTATTACAAGAAACAAACAAAATTAAAAGAAAAAAACCAAAGCTAACCAAAAGGACACCTAAAAGAAGCGAAGACCAACATCGCAAAAGCTCCGACAGAAGTTCTAGGAAACAAAAACCATAAAGAACCCAAGGCTAAAACATCAAAAGCTTTGGCAGAAGCTCTAGGCTACAGCAACCTGCATGGAAGGAAGCAAAAAAGAATACAGACAAAAGGAAGAACAAGCCAACCAACAGAAACAAAGACCAACCGACTAGCCACAAAGAGAACATGTTAGCAACTTGCACACGTGGCACCCTTAGATTGGTCCCACGTTTGTACCGTTTGACTATGTTGTACTTTCTTTAATACCCTATGTGTATTTATACCTATTGTATCCTATAAACAAGGAAATGAAACTTTTCCCAGATTTTCCTCTGTTTTCATCAGTCTGTTCCGAAATCCATCTATGGTTGTACTGAAACTCTTCTTTCTATTCTCTACATGGTAGCAGAGCTCTTAGTTCAACTTCCTCTCATCTCAGGATGACATCAACATCTGCAACGGCCTCCACAGACACCACCCCTTCACCGATTCAGGCGGACAACTTCAACCCAGATGGCGCTTTCTCATCCCCTCAAATCCCCTCCTCTCTCAAATTCTTGATGAGCAGCGTCAAAAACGGTGTCGCCCAAACTCTCACAGTAGAAAATCACTCTCTCTGACGATCTCAAGTGCTCAAACTCTTTCGCGCAAACGGCTTCGAAGGATTCTTGGATGGCACCACCATCAGTCCGCCTCCACTAATCCCATCTAGCACTGGCAAACAAATTACAAATTTGGCACATACAACCTGGATCTTGATCGATCAAAACCTCGCCCTATCCTCTACTCCATCATTTCTCTAGCAATCCTCCCTTACGTCCTTTCCATCGATCACTGCTCTGAAATCTGGCGCATGCTTGATACTCGGCTTCAATCTTGCACGTGATCAAGAATCGCCTACCTCAAGAACGAACTACATCTCTTGTCAATGAAAGACAAATCCATGACACAATATCTCCTCGACATCAAATCAAAATTCAACGCACTAGCCGCCGTCGGAGCACCGGTCGATGTCGAAGATGTCATCCACTACACCCTAAACGGTCTCCCCAATACCTATCAAGCATTCAAAATGGACATTCGCACAAATCTCCTGTCGGTCAGCCTCGACGAGCTCTACATCCTTCGCTGCAGCGAAGAGCTCAATCTCACCCACGAAACAATCAAAGAACTCCACTCTCTTAACATCGTTGGAAATCAAATGTCTCTTACAGCTGGTCGCAGAAGAGGTCGTAGAAGGACGTCCCAATATCTTGACTGATCCAACGCTCGCCAGACGAACACAAACCGTAGAGGCAAGATGAATTGCCCATCCATCACTTGCCAAATATGCGACAAGTTCGGTCACTCGGCCATCAAATGCTGGCATCATCACGATGATTAGTACAACACTGAACCTGTGCAATACTACTCACCTTGCCGTCCCAACCCAATCCCTCCGATTGGTTCCTCGACAGCAGCGCTTCAACCCACTTAACATCCGACCCAAATCAACATCAGCAATCTCAAATATACAATGGCTCTAGCCAAGTCGTTCTTGGCAACGACCGCCAACTTCCGATCCACATCACTGGTAAAGGTCTCCTTCCCACACCAACAGGTAGCCTCAAACTAACGAATCTCAATCTTGTTCCTAACCTTTCTTTCAACATGTTATTTGTGCACAAGCTAACTCAAAACAATGACCGTGTCATCATATTCTCTCCTCATGATTACGAAATAAAGGATTAGAAGACCCACCGCCTTCTTCTCACGGGTCCGTCAATTAACGGTATATACCCTTTCCACGTCAAGCACCAATCAGCTCACCAAACAGACCACCTAGTTCTTCTCTCAATCCAACACGTTCCGGACCTTTGGCATCGTCGTCTAGGCCATCCTTCCGCTCAAACATTGGACACGATCTCTAAGCACAACAACAACATTCATACCTCTCCGATTATGTGCAATGCTTGTAAAATGGCAAAAAGCCAAAGATTACCTACATCGAAATCAATAACTGTAACAACATCTCCTTTCTCGTTAGTTCACTCGGACGTCTGGGGTTTGTTTCCCATTATATCTAATCACAACTTTTGCTATTATGTATATTTCATATACGACTTTTCCAAATTTATATGGATCTTTCCGATTGCTAAAAAATATGAAGTTTTCACAAAATTTATTAAATTTCAAATATTCATCGAATGCCAATTCAACCATAAAATTCGCACTCTTCGCACATATAACAAAAGAGAATTTATAAACAACAAATTCAAAACTCACTGTCGTTACACTGGCATAATTCATCAGTCCACCTGCCCTCACTCACCCTCTCAGAACGACGTCGCAGAACGCAAGCATCGACATCTTATCGAAACTGCTCGTACTCTCCTATTTCAAGCCTCCCTTCCACAACACTTCTGGGTCGACACCGTTCTCACCGCGAACCTTCTAATAAACTGTCTACCCTCACCCAACACCCATTACAAATCACCCTACAAAATCCTTCATGGCAAACAACCAAACTACAATCATTTAAGAGTCTTTGGATGCCTATGCTATCCGTAGATCAAACCTTATACTTCTAACAAACTTTCCCCCCTCTCCCACCCGTGCATCTTCATAGGTTACGCCACATCCCAAAAAGAATATCGTTGCTTAGATCTGATATCTAATAAAATCTACACCTCCTGTCACGTTATCTTCAACGAAAACATCTTCTCCTATGCCAATCAAGCAAACCAATCCACGCCTAACCAATCCTCCACGGAACTCTATCCGACACAGTTTACATGCACCAACCACCCGGATTCTAAGATTCAATTCATGTCAAACACGTTTGCCGCCTAAAGCTTTGTATTATTTGAAATAGTCTCCTCGGGAGTGGTACGCCACCATATCCAATCACTTGCTCAACTGCAGGTTCCAAATAAGCGCATCCGATCACTCTCTCCTAACCTATAAATCCGAGAACACTAGCATCTACATCCTCATCTACGTTGACGACATACTTCTTACAGGTAACTCTCCAACCAAAATCCATAAATTGCTTTCTAACCTACACAACAACTTTCATATGCGAAATCTCGGGTCTCTACCTCAATTCTTGGGCATTCAAGCACATACAACCACCATCAGACTTCTTCTACATCAGCAAACATATGCCAGAAAAATCATTGAGCGCGCCTGCATGTATGAATCTAAATCAGTTTCCACCCCCATCGCTTGCAAAACAACAGCAACAAATAAATCCAACGAACCTTATGCAAACCCTCACTTGTATCGACAAATCATCGAGTCACTACAGTACCTTACTCTAACAAGACCCGACATTCAGTTTGTCATCCAACAACTGTGCCAACACATTCAAACACCGCTCAACACCCATCAAGAATCACTCAGACGACCTCTTCGATACATTCAAGGAACCTTGCACATAGGTATTCCCCTAAACTGAATAAACCTCACAATACGCAGCTATGTAGATGCAGATTGGGTAAGCAATCATCACGATCGAAAGTCCATCTCTGGCTTTTGCAACTTTCTTGGCAACTCCCTAATCTCGTGACAAGTAAAGAAACAAAATACAATAGCCCGCTCCTCGACAGAAGCAGAGTATCGAGGCCTGGCCGCCGAGGCCTCAAAAATCCTATGGCTCAGATGCCTCTTAGAAGACTTTCATACACCGCAAGATGCCCCAACAACCGTTTACTGCAAACGACACATCGACTATAGCCCTAGCCAATAATCCCGTATTTCACGCTCGCACAAGGCACATCGAGGTTGATTGTCACTTCATTAGGGATTGCATCAAGAAAAATAACATCTCCGTTCATCACATATGCACTATGGATCAACTCACCGATCTCTTCACAAAGCACTACCAACACAAAGATTCAAGCATTTCTCCAGCAAACTCACAACCACTGTTAGCCACCTACACATGTGGCACCCTTAGATTGGTCCCACGTTTGTACTGTTAGACTATGTTGTACTTTCTTTAATACCCTATGTGTATTTATACCTCTTGTATCATATAGACAAGGCAATGAAACGTTTCCCAGTTTTTCCTCTGGCTTTTCCGAAAGCCATCTCTGGATGTACCGAAACTCTTCTTTTTATTCTCTACAGAACACCCCAACGACCCCAAACCCAAACACCTCTATCGAAACCCATGCAGCAACAGACCCCAACCAAAACCCCACAACCTTGCTTCCAACTAAAACACACCCAACAAATTATTGAGCTGAGTTTGTGAGCTACTGAGTCAAATTTTAGTCATTAGGTACCCCAACGGAGAATAGAACCCCCACATGAACTTGTTAGCTCGTGAACTGTCTTATTTAAAATTTATTAATATAAAACACATTTAAAATATATTAAAATATATTAATTTTATTATAAAATTGTTAAAATATTTAAAAACTATATATCTCTTTTTTATTTGAAGTGATTTCTTATTACTTCCCATTTCATGTTTAATATTTTCCTAATATTATTATAATAATTGATTGAAAAGTACGATTTTCTCTCTGTCTCGGCTCCAAAAATGGAGAGATTATTAGGTGCGGAGTGCAGACGGGGAGAACCGTTTGCACACTAGTATAAAATCCAGCTAGGTACCGTTCAGTACCGCTGGGTACCATTAGGTACCGCTTGGTACCCTGTGTCTGTGCAGACAGTGCTCTCCCCGTATGCACTCCACACCTAATAATTATTCCCATAAATGACCCTTGAACTGAACTTGATGAGTTGATAACTGAACTTGATGAGTTGATAAGCTTGGTGAGTCAAGCTTGAGCTAGCCCTGAGTTGATTGTTAGCTCATGAGCCATTTTATTTAAAATTTATCAATATAAATTATACTTAAAATATGTTAAAATTTATTAATTTTATTAAAAATTTCTTTAAAAATATTTAAAATTTATTTCAAATTCTTATTTCAAGTGATTTCTTATTACTCTCATTTAATATTTTTATAATATTATTATAATAATTGCTTGAATAAAAATAATTTTCTCTCTATCTCGACTCAATAAATGACTCTTGAGCTGAGCTTGGTAAGCTAAAAAGTCAAGTTTGAATCAACCTCTTATATAAAATTTATCAATATAAAATACAATTAAAATATATTAAAATTTAATATATTTTTTAATTGTTAAAAAATATTTAAAATTTATTTATCTTTTTCTTAATACAGTGCTTTCTTATTACTTCTCATTTAATTTTTTTTTATTTTTTTATAATATTATTATAATAACTATTTGAATAAAAAGGATTTTTTTTTCTTTGTTAATAAATGTGCCAATTCTAATTAGTACAATTAAGTTCGAGCTTCAACTGTATAACATGATTAATTAATCAAGCTTAAGTTCAAATATAGAGGGATTTAAGCTCCGATGGGCTTATTTATACCCCTAGAAGTTTTTTTTTTTGGGATTCGAGCCCGGATGAGTTGGGAGGAATGCATTCTGTCGGCCACTCGGCCGCACCTGATCTCTACTCCTAGAAGTTTTTGGAGAATAAAGAAAAGATTAGTAAAGATGATTATAAGAGTGTACATAAAGAGAATGATGATGAAGAGCTTGTGGAAGGTTATATTGTTTTTTTTTTAGTTGTTTCTTTTATTAGTTAATAACAACTTTTATTTTTTTATAGACACTAAACTTTGATTTTTTTTTAATTTAATGTCATGATTACAATAAATGTACGTAAAACCTTAAATTTATGTAAATGGGAGAACCACAAACGATTTTGTGAGGCCTTTGTAATAAAAAATTATTCCCGCTTAACACATTGCTTTTGAATGTTTTTTGGTCAGGAAATGTTGAAAAGAATGAGATTAGATTGTGTTTTTTTCCATGATCATCTTGTTGATGGAATCACCAACCCCTATCATTTGCTTGATAACTGTATATTCATCCCAAGATTGAACTTATTTGTACAATATAGTTAATTTCTATATGCAACAAAATCTCAAAAATTGGGCATACGAAAGATCAAGTGTTGGCACGATGAAGGGGTGCAGACGGCAGACACATTAAAGGCTAAGCCGGATTTGCTCAGTATTTGTATAGAAGGCATCTCAACTAGGGGTGGAATCAGCCATAATTTTGAAGGGGAGACTTTAAGTAACTATCAGTAGTCCTAGCGGGCAGCGCCCCCTAACGGGATTTGACCTGCCTGATTAAGTCGCGGGGTAAAGATGCAGCACCTAAAAAATAAAAAAAATAAAAAAATCTTTTTTACTTTCTTAGGGGGGGGGGGGGGGGGGGGGGAGATGGGAATTGCACCCCTTGAGCTTAAGGGGCATCGCCCTTGATCTCAACCTCTCACTCACCACACCACAAAAGATACACGCCTAATATTAGAATTCAACCGAACACAATATTAGAAGCAACAGGTTAATACATAACTCACTTCGGTAATTCTTCTGAGGCGATGATGTGGAAGCATAACAGTGGACAGGATCTCATGAACCGTACCATGTTAGTAAGAGTCTTGTATTATTGATTCATATCAGGTCTATTTAAAGACCACTGCAGGAACTCTCTGTAATACTCTTTTAGATAATGAATTACTTTACATTTACACGTTGTACTCTTCTTGCTTCCCTCTTCAAGAACCTATAGTTTCTACATGGTATCAGATAGGTATTGATCCTCTCAATGTCTCAAACCTCTACCTCCACCGCTGCCGACAGCGGGAAAAAACTCCAGCAAAGAAGAACCAGATCCGACCATCTCCTCCAATCTGAAGTTTCTTGTATCCAACCTGAAGAATGTGGTGTCCACACAATTGTCTCCAAAGAACTATCAAATCTGGAAATCCCAGATCCTGAAGATTGTGTGTGCCAACGGATTTCAGCATTTTCTTAACCCGTCATCTCTGATTCTCGATAGCTCTCTGCGATCTCAAGAAGGTTTGCAAATCCCAAATCCCGCATTCTCTCAATGGCTTCTTACGGATCAAAATCTTTCCGCCTCAATCTGTTCTACAATCTCGCCTACTATTCTACCCTATGTCATCTCCCTTTTACAACTGCTACCATATGGAAAACCTTAGAACTTCGCTTTCAATCCTCAAACAGCTCCAAAGTCATCCAACTCAAGAATGAGCTCCACCACATTACTCTCAAGAACTCCACAATGACTCAATACCTAACCGAAATCAAGTCATTAGTTGATCAGATAGCCTCCGTCGGGTCTGCTGTGGACATAGAGGATATAATCTTATACATCCTAAACGGGCTTCCTCAATCATATCAATCTTTTAAAACGGCCATTCGAACGATGCTTCAACCGATTAGCTTGGACCAACTTTACCCTATTTTACTCAGTGAAGAAGTCAATCTTGCAGCCGACGCAACCAGATCAAATCCTCCCTCAGATCCAAACACGACACTATTTACCTACAGAGGTCGAGGTCGTCGAAACAGGGCAATAAACTACAGCAATCAACCCAATCAGCCCAGATCATCGTCCACCACTCCGGTTACATGTCAAATATGCCTCAAGAAGGGACACTCGGCACAAGCATGTTGGCATTGATTAAACGCCAACTACGTTCTGGTACCACGACAAACGAACACTGCCCTTACGGCCCATCAAGATCACTCGGACACAAATTGGTTTCTGGACTCAGGAGCCTCTACGCACTTAACAAATTCTTTGAACAACCTCTCGATCTCACAGCAGTATAACGGCTCGGACAGTGTCACCATCAGCGATGGTAACTCCATCAACATTGCCAATACGGGGCCGGGAATCCTCCCAACCCCGTTGAGTAAGCTAAATCTATCACACATTTTACATTCACCATCTTTTCGTTACAACCTTCTTTCAATTTCTCAATTAACTAAAGACAATAACATTTCTATCATTTTTTACCCTACCGAATTTGTATTGAAGGACTTGAAGACTCACAGAGTAATCTTTCAATGGCCATGTAGTGGTGGACTCTATACTATGCCAATAGCAGCATCAACAAAGCATCCGGCACTTACTGCTTCCGCAACCAACGCCACTTCTTGGCACCGCCGGCTTGGCCATCCGCACACAAGAATTTTTTATTTACTTTCTACTAGAAATCCCTCTCTTCATCTAGGAAAATTCGCTAACAATTGTCTTTCTTGCAATACAACAAAATGTCATAAACATGTGTTTGAAAATTTGAAACATCGTCAACATACCCCTTTAGCTATAATTCATTCTGATGTATGGGGTCCGACCCCGGTTGATTCGTTTCAAGGATACAAATTTTATGTCATATTTGTGGATGACGTTTCCAGGTTCACGTGGATCTTTCCTCTACGACAAAAATCCGACGTTTTCTTTTCATTTAAAGATTTCAAAACACAAGTTGAAAATTATACAAATCACAAAATAAAAATTCTGAGGACTTATGGAGGATATGAGTATGTGAACCATGAATTTTATAACTTCCTCAAATCTTAAGGCATACAACACAAATATCTTGTCCATACACTCCTGAACAAAATAGTCTTGCCAAGCGCAAGCACCACCACATCATTGAGACAACGCGTACTCTGCTACATACGGCCTCACTCACATACAATTTATGGCCGGACGCGGTGCTAACCTCTACATATCTCATAAATAGGATGCCATCCCACATGACTCAAAACATATCACCGTATGAACTCTTTCACAAAACAAAACCAGAATATAGACATCTGAAAGTGTTCGGCTGCGAGTGCTTACCACTTATACCAGCTCAATCCCGTCACAAACTACAGCCCAAAGCCATTCCTCACGTTTTCATAGGGTATTCCGATACTTATAATGGCTACATATGTTTTAATATACATACTAACAAAGTTATCATGTATAGGCATGTCAATTTTCATAAATAGGCGTTCCCATTTACAAAGGCTGTCACCAACCCAGAAACGATTACAAGTGGAACATCTCCATTCCTGCTCACTCCTACCTCCGTTATAACCTGTAACAAACCCTCTAGCACCACAAATAAAATAAATAGCTTACCGGATACCTCTTCACTCATTCAGGTACCACAGGATTCTCCTTATGAATTCTGATCATAGGGACAGCCAACGGCTTCAGAACAACCTCAGCCTGCTGCAAATACAAATGTCACAACTCACCACATGATTACCAGAAGCAGGACGGGATCTCTCAAACCTCCACAACGACTAAACCTCATACACAAGCAAACCAACTCAATGGATCAATCCGATCCAACATCGTATACAACTGCTGTCAAGAAAAAGGAATGGTTTCAAGCAATGGCAACAGAATTTTTAGCTCTCCAACAGCAAGGTACTTGGAGCCTAGTCCCGGCTCCTCCCAATGTGTCCGTTCTTGGTTGCAAATAGACCTACCGAATCAAACATCACAATGACGATTCAGTAGCTAAATACAAAGTCAGATTAGTTGAACAAGGTAATCATCAGAAGTATGGTCATGACTACACAGAGACGTTCAGTCCCGTAGCCAAACTACCAACAATTAGGATACTTCTGGCGATCGCTCTTCACAATAATTGACTCGTACAACAACTAGACGTCGCCATCACATTTCTTCACGGCCAACTATCCGAGACGGTCTACATGACACAACCAAGAGTCTTTGAAGACCCAACGCTTCCAAATCACGTATGTCGTTTACACAAAATCCATCTACGGCTTGAAGCAAGCACCCCGACAATGGTATAACACATTCACTACATTTCTTGTATCTCTCAGTTTCTTCCACAGACAATCTGACCCTTCTCTACTTATTTACAATAAAGAAACGGTTAGCATTTATCTCCTAGTATTTGTTGATGACATCCTTATTACTATTAATAATAAAGATATCATCAACACTATACTAGCTCAGCTTAACAAAGATTTTTCCATGAAACATCTTGGTACAATGAACGAATTTCTCGGTATACACATCATGCGGTATCCCACTCGGTTCTTTCTCTCACAACAAAAGTATGCATCACAAATACTTCAACAAGCTAACTTATCTGCGTGCAACCCGTTGGCTAATCCGACCTGCACCAAATTGCTGGAAGATATGCAAACCGACGGCAGTGAATTCAACCTCTATTGGAGTCTGACAGACTCATTACAATATCTCACCATAACTTGTCCTGACATCGCCTTCAGTGTCAACCAGCTATCCCAACATATGCATGACCCGCAATCTCAGCATTTCTACATGCTCAAATGTCTTTTACGATATATCAAAGGTACGCTTGATTTTGGCATCCCAATTACAAAAACTAACTTAATTCTTACTTCCTTTTCAGATGCCGATTGGGCAGGAGATCCCATCTCCAGGAAATCAACAATAGGATACTGCTCATTTCTTGGAGATACTATCATCTCGTGGAAAGTCCAAAAACAGCAAACTGTGGCTCGATCCTCGACTGAATCCCGAGTACCAGGCTCTAGCTGCACTCACGTCGGACGTAATCTGGATTAGAAGACTTCTTCAAGAATTCGGCATTAATCAAGAGTCTCCGACCAACATATTTTGTGACAATACCTCGGCTATTGCTTTAGCCAAAAATCTGGTCTTTCATGTACGAAGTAAATACATCGAAATCGATCACTGATTCATTAGAGCACATTCACCGTAATCATATTTGCATTCGGCCCATAAGTACGGTTGACCAAGTTGCAGATATCCTAACTAAATCTCTATCCACAAAGCGCTTTCAAACATTACGCAACAAACTAACGGTCATCAAAGACCCATTAGTTTGCGGGGGAGTATTAGAAGCAACAGGTTAATACATAACTCACTTCGGTAATTCTCCTGAGGCGATGACGTGGAAGCATAACAGTGGGCAGGATCTCATGAACCGTACCATGTTAGTAGGAGTCTTGTATTCTTGAGTCACATCAGGTCTATTTAAAGACCACTGCATGAACTCTTTGTAATACTCTTTTAGATAATGAATTACTTTACATTTACACGTTGTACTATTCTTGCTTCCCTCTTCAAGAACCTATAGTTTCTACACACAACACCTTGAAGTTAGTGACTTCACCTAACAAGTCAGGGCTTCGTCCAATAAGTCAACAATACAATCTCGTGAATCAACGACTTGGCTATATGCCTATTAAATTTGAATTAAAAAAACTTGATCATTTAGAGATGTTATGCCCTTGAATCATCTAAGCTCTATCATCAAAGAATTTAGGGACAGTCATATGATTTAATCAAATATGAGCAAATGCCAAATTATGTATAAAATATATCATTTCATTCAATGCAAAACAGAAGTGAGGGAATTAATTCCCTCAATATTTCTATATTCTTTATACTACAATCATATTTTTCCAAATGTTAAAAACTACCTTTTTAAGAATATAAAAAAGGACAAACTAAAGACAAAATTACATAACAGTAGAGCTCGATTGATCTTTTGCTGATTCCAAGTCCTTATCCACAGCGCAATCTCTCGTGCTTTCTTCTATAGACGTGCTGCATTCAAATTCTTCTCTGCTCTTTCCCCATAAGACACTATAGAGTCCTCCAACCATCAATATTCCTCCAAATATACTGCAACAAAGAAAATTTGTTAGTCCTGATCAGTACTTTTTCTCACAATAAAGATAATAATGTATGATATGATTAAGGTTTCGTTTGGGACAGTTCGCTTACTACTTTCTAAAATGTTTTTATAGTATAAATTTTTTTTAATTTTTGTGCTAGAAAATAGTTGTAAGAAGCATAAAAAAAATTGTTCCAAACGAAGCCTAAGTTAATATTCCAATAGAGTTAATTAATTGTCATTAGCAAACGCTAACTGAATTTAAGATTGTTTG